>VZTT01010762.1:0-64387 GCA_013400855.1 Buphagus erythrorhynchus | reverse complement strand
CGGGGCGCGTCCCCTCCGCCCCAGCCCGCTCCGCTCCCTTCGCGGCCGGGCGGGGCCGGCCCAGCCCCGCTCGGGCACCGGCACCGGCACCGGGGCACCGGCACCGGCACCATCCAGGTGAGGATGGAGCCGGCGGCTTCGACGGGCTGAACGCTCGTGGGTGCGGGTCCGGCATGGGTTTCTATAACGAAAACGACGGGATCCAAAGCAAACTAGTTGATAAATGCAGGCATCTCCCTCGGCTGGAAACCCAGTTCACCCGGAGTTCAGTCTATGCGAGCAGGAGCGGTATGAGGGGACACGGAGGTATTTTTAAATTTCTGAAGTTATCTTTAGAGAGCAGGGGGTTTCTTTGGGCGCTGCTCTCCCGCAGGAGTGCTTTTCAGCACGTCCCGATTCCCCGGCCCCTGCTCGGCAACACCGGCAGCTCAGACCTTGCAATGCCCCTTTACACCTCACCCAACCCTCCAGAACGGGTATGTTCAAACCACGGCAAACATACAGCAAAGAATGATTTGTACAAGTGTGTTAGCCCCAGTGTGCTCGTGGTGGGCAACCGGACAGCACCCTGCTGACGTCTGGGATTCCCGGGCTGGCTGTAGAAGTAGCCAGGAATGATGTGATACCTGGTCGTAGCTGTGTCATTAGTTTTTTAAGATTTTCCAGGGGTTAGGAAAACCCCTTATTGTAATTATGTCATAATATTGCTTTCTGTCTGTAGCTGACTTATGTTGCATGTAGATTAACATGTTTAAAAAAACCCCAAAGATGCTATTTTTTTAATCTTAGACACCTACTCTGAAATTTTTGTATTTTATTGCAAGATTTAAAAGTTGCAGCTATTAAGAGAATAGGCTGTATCTACAGCACCAGGGAGAGAGGGTGGATAGTAAACCTGAACAGTCTCAGAAATGAAAATTGGAAATGCTGCCGCTAAATCTGTTTTGTTTATTAATGACGCTCACCATTTGACAAGAAAGCTATCCTCAGTTTATCCCAAGAAGATTTCATTTTGTTAGATGCCTGGTGTCTCATCAATTCCTTTCATGTCCCTGGGATTTTCTCTTTTCCAGGCTCAGGCCACAGCAGCTCTCTGTGTTGGGGATAACTGTTAAGCTCTTCTTTTGAATTCATGAGCTTCCAAATTAAACTTTTGCTGACACCTGCTACCTAGCCTGGTTGAGCATAATGACAGTGTCACCCAGGCCACTAGAGCTCTGCCACTAAATGAAGTAAATCACAAACAACAATAATGGTAAGGTACCTGGACTAGGTAACACAATGATTTGGGGGACATCTGGGAAACTCTGGCTATGGGAAATCCAATCAAAGTCTGCTTCTAATGGAGCAAACTTTCCAACAGCAATCACAGGCAGGAATTAAATCCATAGAGTAGATGGCAACAGAGATTAATAATCATCATCAATTAGCTGATGGAATCAAACAGAACAAAATGAGGGTAAACATAGACCTGTCTCCCCCTCCTCCTTGAATCCAGTCCCACCTTCATTTATCCAGAGTCAAGGATCTCTCCTGAGCACTGGCTTCAAGTGCCAAAAAATTTAGCAGGTGTCATAACATAAGGTCAAGACTTAATTATTTATATGGAGACATCAATCATCCTGTGGGGATGATTTATTTATAAATCACCAGAGCTGTAACACAAGACAGTGAATTCTGATTTCCTCCTGCTCCTTCCTGAAGGGACCAGGAAGGTCCACACTGTGGCCAAATGGCCTCAGGAGCCTATAGAAGATTTTGCCCAGCCCCACATGGAGGAGGCTTTTCTACATCTCTTAGATCGTGCAGCCAAAATACCACTGGGGAAATCTCATGCATATTTGCTACATCACAGTAATGAACATTTACTGATTATGGATTATCTGGAGAATTTAGCTTTTTAAACATTATTCAAATTTTTATGTTTATGTAAGCTAATAAGACTAAGGAGATTCAGTAACTACTCTTTGCCTTACAGTATTTGAAAAGAGTGTCTACGGGGCTCCGCTCAGCATCTTGCACAGTGACTTTTAAAAGACTAAAATAGAATTTTTCTGCCTGAAAAAAACCACCCTATCTCTATTCAGTAAAATGTTCTTTGCTCACAATTAATGCCAAAAGTCAATTTTCTAATATGCTTTTTATGTTTCTGCTGAGCACAAACAGGATGGCACAGTAAAAGCTTTTATTGCCATCTGATTAGGCTGCAGTGGGGGTAAGTAAGTGGCTTGGGCCAGCAAGGCTGCAGAATTGCTGTGCTGGATGCAGAAAACACAGAGAAGGGCATGGGATGATGAGCACCAGCCACAATCCTGCTCTCAGGGTCATGCAGAGAAATGTTAGCAACTCTGTGGGCAGAAGCAGGATCAGGCCCATTAGATTTTCTGATAGCTGGACAAAGTCATGAACATGTGCTTGGGCTGTTCCTTAACCTCCTCTTCTGAGATTTTGATTAAGGGTTAATTACAGCCAAGGATTCACAGAGATTTGTCCATTTATTTATCTGTTAAGAGGAATCATGCTATTGATCTTATTCACATGACTGTTTTTCAGGCAGGGAGGTGATTAACTTTGAGTGAAACTGGTAAAAAAAGAATATAGGAAGAGAGATGGAAAGGAAAGTTGTGGTAAAAATAAGAGCTAGGATGCAAGGTTTCCTTTGCTTTTCTATCATTATCTTGTGAAACTGTATAGCCCAAACCCATCAGCTTTACCATCAAGGAAGGAGGAGCACAAGGAGTATCCAGGGCATCTTGTGATCCTTCTTAACTCCATTTTGGCAAGAGCAAGTCAAAAAGCTCTCCTGCACATCCATTATTCTGTTCCCACTGATTTTAAAAGAATACCATTTATCACTGTATTTCAGCGACAAAAATACTAACATAATGTTTCACTGGGTTTATAAGAGGGTGTGAAAAAGGATGGATGAGCTGGCAACATCTTCAAGGAACAATTAAGACAATAAGAGTGCAAGAACATATTGTTAGGAAATAACTAATTAGAGAGAAAATAGAAATTTAGGATCCGATTCAGTTATGAGATGTTCCTCAAGCACCCTCTGGATTTTGCTTCAGAGCATGTGAAAAAAAATGAAAAATTCATAGTATTTCTTGTAGGCAAGACCAGTCATCTGCTTGTGTGTTTTTATGGTATACTGGGTATATTTATAGCATTTAGTAATGCCAGCAACATTCAATGTAAAGAGTAACAGATGCCTGTATTGTGAAACAAGGCACTGGCAAGGCAGGTGGGAAATTATTTCCAAAATATTGCAGCAACCAGGCTAGGAGAAATCTAGGAAGATGGTAAACATAACAGACCTAGGTAACTTCAAGCAAAACCAGGGTTAAAGCCCCAGGCTGAGCCCTACACATGTGTTCTGTAGAGAGGGAGAGCCAGGACTCCTGTGTGCAAGCCCCAGCAGAGGTGGCCTCCACACCACTCCAGCCTCAGTGCATCCAAGGGCATGGGTGACAGTGAAATTGCAGCTGAGTGCAGAGAGAAGAAAGGAGAGGAATGAAATTGTATTGGCTCAGCTGCAAGAAACAAATCACAGGCTTCCCTAATCAGACAGATGATGCCTAACTAGGGCACAACGTGAACCACAAAGAAAGGTGGCAGATTTCACAAATTAGTCATGGCAAAAATGGTGAATTTCACAGCTTGAAGTGAATTCATGTTATAGGATGAAACAGCACAAAGTGATTAAGAGCTCTAACTGATAGGAGCAATAAGCATGTGAGACTTAGTCATCACACAGCAGCCAACATTTGTCTCTGGCTTCAGCTGAGCCACAGGAGCAGCCCTTCAGCCTCCAGTTTTTGATGCTGAGTGGAAGCTGGTGGGGGCAATCACAGACAAGATCCCACAGATGTTTGCTGGAGTTTTCTGTTTCTGTGAGGTACAGCCATGGCAGTCCAATAGAGCTAGAGCAGCCACTCTGTAGGGAGATGTTCTGCAGGCACAGGATCTACCCCTGGTGCCACCACTGAAACCTTGGAGAGGTGGCAGCAGGACCAGCAGGACCTCATCCTCACAGCACGACCCCACTGGTGAAGAGCAGAGAAGGAAGACAGCTGAGAAGGGTTGGAACAAGAGGGGTCACTGTTGCAGCACATTCCCTGCCATGCTGGGGATGACCTTCCAGGTGTGGCAGTGCCATTTTTAGAGCCACTAGGTGCTGGCACTTGCCACCTCATAGTAACCACACCACAGCATGCATCTCTAATAGAAAACAACCATTAAACAGTCAAGTTCCATTTTCTGTTCTTTCAGGGGATCAAAACCAGCATCACAAGCCTCTGTCACAGGTGGTATTGCATGACTTTTGCTGGTAAAACATTTTAACAGCTGTGACAGCACACTTTCAAGGAAATGTCTGTTCCAGATACTGGAATGTTACCCTAACACTTGTATCCCTGCTTAGATGAAGATAAAAATTCTGGAGAAAAATGTCACCATTATTTCTTAATACTTTTGTTTCAATGTACACACTTCTATAGTAGCTATTGAAAATCCATAGAGCAAAATGGAAGCAAAGTGAGCTAATACCAACCAGGACAAGGCCACCCTGGGGAATTCCTCCTCTGACAGCATAAGCCTCCTTCAAACTCTTCCCCAGCTGCGGCCAGGCTGGGGCAGTGCCCCGGCAGCCCCGAGCAGAGCTGTGCCAGGGGGGTTAACACAGCCCGGGCTGGCAGGCGGAGCCGAGAACCCTTCAGGGAGCAGAGCCTGGCAGCTTTCCTCTGCTTATTGAGGGTGTTCCAGCACCGTCGGGTCCACTGAGCACAGCTGTATTAATGTTGTGCAGGCAGAGGGGAAGCTGTGGAAGTTGCCAGGACTGAAGCCATAGAGGAACGTAATGGGGCAGTGCCAGTTCCTTTAAATCCCACCTGGAACTTATTAACCATCCACGGGGGTTAGTGGAGCATCTGCATCCCAGGTTATCAAACACTCACCCTCTATGCAGAGTCCAGCTGCCCCTCCTGAGCCAGCACCAGAGGATTTTCAATTGTGCTGTGAAGAAAGACCCCAAGAGGAATTGATCACTCTTGAACAAGGATGCAAATACAAAGTTTGAAAATAATTATAATTTCTAAAGCATTTTGAAAGGAATGCCCTTGGAGTCCTGCTAAGGAACTAGAAAGGACTTGTAAGAAGGCAGTCGGGGTGAGACACCCTCTTCTCCTACATTGATTTTGGAACCTGGCAAGTTTTAAGAGATCCTTCAGTAACATTTTGCAAATCAATGCTAATTTGATGTATTGGAGCTCAGCACTGTGCCAATTCACTGTCAAACCAGTATTAACTAGGCCTTTTTGGGGAACACTTATAGTTCAAGGTCCATTAAATATGCAAACCTGGCAATTATTTCACCACCCTTAAAATACTTAATTTGAAACATGCATCAGAGCACCCATAAATGGTCTGTCAATCTTCATCAAAATGAAGCCTCCCTCTCTTGAAAGTGCAAGACAGTGTCCTGGGAGAGGGGGCTGGTGGCTGTGCTTGGGATGAAGACAGGAGGCAGGACGGGGCTGATGCTGCCTGTAGTGCTGCCACGGAGAAGCACAGCCACGTTAAGGTCTGCTAGGGCCTGATCTGCCAACTGCCACTCATACAGCAACCAACCTGGAGACAGTCAGGAAATGTTAAGCAAATGGCAAACCTCGAGAGAGCACTAATTACTCACCTTGGGAAAGGTGGCCAGATCAGTTGCATAAACTTTCTGAGTGCTTTTTCAACCTGAGTGCCTGTGATCTGACATCCACTTAAAGCTGGGAGCTAAATAAAAGTTGCTTTATTCTTTAACAGTTGCTAATTTAGCCAAAGCTGCAAGAGATCATGGTCTTTAAATCTGGGTTCCTTTAATGCCTGCACAGAAACAGTTTGAGAGAGGTTAGTTTCTCCTTCTATTCAGCGTGGTCCTCAAATACTGACCCGACCCCCTTCAGAGCTGGGAGAATCACAGCAGTAGTTAGCTGGTGACACGTATATTTAGATGACTGACTTCAGGCACCTACGTTTGAATATGTGATTTAATATGCCTTCATTTTTATGTCCTGAAATGGGGATACTACTTAGCTCAAAGAAGATCAATTAATTTTTGTGTTGCTTTTAAGTTCTTTAATGGAAGATGTTACATAAATAATTATTTAATATACTTTATCAGGTTTTTTTTGCATGAGCTGCCTGATCTGCTTAAAGCATATAAATCAGTATGAGCTGATTAGTATTAGTATAAATCAGTATTAGCTAATTAGTAAAATAAGTTCAGAAATCTAAAGAGTGCATCAGAAGTTAGACTAGTGCATAAAAAGGGGTAAAAGCTAAGTTGCTCTTTTATTGGCAAAAAGCAGACATTGTTTTTTTGTGAACCTTTAAACTTCTCATTTCTCAGGAATCACAAAATCCATTTGTGAAAAGATCTAGGAAATAAAGAAAGAAATTGTACAAGTTGCATCCTGGTCAGTAAAGCATGTGAGTCTGCAGGCACACAGACAGGATGATGCCATGAATCTCCCCTTTGTGTTGCAGTTCAGAAGAGGAGTTATTTTCTTCTTCTGAGCAGATGCCAAAGGCTCAGAGGAGGGCGAGCGGACAGAACGCAGCCCCTTCCTTGTAGCAGAAATGAATTTGCCTGGTTTCTCAAGTCACAGGAGAGAGAATCCCATGCTAACCTGCAGGGATGAAACCTCTTCCTCTGGGGGTTATCACAGCACTGGGTGAAAGGCAGAGCATGACCAACTATTATTTCATCCTTCCATCCCCCAGCCCAGAATTTATTCCATCCAGTACAGATTTCCACATCCGCCAGTTCTAGGGAAAGTTCCTTCCCTGCCATCTCTATGATATTTTACAAATACTTACGTACTTTTTTCCATCTTTCCCCAAAAGCAGACTTTATCACACTCACATCCAAAAACCTCCCTCTCCAACTACAGAAGCTAATTTATTACTTCTCTGGCTTATCTTCTCAACCATTATTCAGATCCCATTGTTAGTGTTTCTTCCAATAATACCAAAGCCCTGTGACAATGTTTTAACAAGTCACTTATAACCTACTAGCAAAATAATTCACATCTGCCTGTTAGTTATGGCACTATGATCCACCCGAGGAAGCTGCTGTCCAGTAAATTACTGAACTGTCTGCCTTTGTGCTCCCCAAACTCTCCAGCATCTCTTCACTGCTTTCTATCACCTAACTTAGTGCAGAGACAAAGGATGGCAGCTGTTTCAGCACTTAATGCCAGTATTCCTTTGCAGACTAGGGGGAAAGGATTTCCTTCCAAGATGCCACTCTTCCCAGTGAGACTGGCAGTAGTATTATCTCACATCTTTAAATACCAGTCTTGGAGTTATCAGTGTGACAGCAAGGTGCAGAGATTTTATGGTACAGAAAATTTACATGAACTATTTTTTTTTTGACATTTAAAATCTAGAGTTACTTTTGAATCCTTGAATTAATTAATTAATCCTTTTCTCATAAACACAGTAATTGTGTGCACTGCCCATATTGTTTTGTGTATGCTGCCACTCCTGCAGGTCTCAGTGTCTCCCCACAGCATTAGGAGCTGTATATGCACCTAACACGTGTGAGCCTGTGGCTCACATAAAGCTCTTCTATTCTCTGCCTTACACAGGACGGCTACAGCCCTGATGGCAGCCAGTACATAGTATCCATAAATAACAAATCATCACACTTACCTGCACTGTGTTCCTCTTATACGTTATTATTAACCTCTGTTGCAGCATTTTTACTTCAAAATACTAGAATCAGCTTGTTATTCTACCTTTAGTTTATACTGGGAGAAACCTCAGCTCAGGGTAATGTAAGGAGATTATCTGAGGTCTCTGTTATAGTAGCAGCATTTGTTGCTAGCACAGAAATTCATCTGTTTTTCATAAATATTTGATAGGGCTCTATCATCCTCATCATCATTTTGGGCTGGTTGGAAGAGGATCCCCCCGCGACTGCAACCCATTTCTGAGTTGTCATGGAAAGTCAGTCGGTGATATTTCAATCAGAGTGTTCTTGTAACAAATTCCATTCAAATTCTGTCTGAAAGGGAGTTAAGGTTTCATCCTGCTGCTTAGAGAATGATATGCTAAATGCAGCTTCCCATGGGCTTGGCTGCAGTCCAGCACTTTGTAATTTATAGTTCTCCTTCTAAGTTCTGGCTGTGACCTTGGGACTGCACGGTGAAGTTCTCCCAGCTCCGGCACTTTCTGCTAAAGCACCGTCCCAGAGTCCTCGCCCCTTTCCCAGGTAGCACAGGGCAGCTCCGGGGAGACCCAGGGCACGTGGGAGCAGCAGCACGGGGGAGTGCTCACCTTCTTCTTTACTATTAGGAGCAGATCATGGAACGTTGTTCTTAAATGACAGAAATTATTAGCTAGCTTCAAAGCATGAAATTCATTCACAGAAGAGGTTTAAATTATATTAGCCAAAGGTGTTTTCTGCATAGATAGCCACAAAACAGCTCTAATTTGAAATCTCCAAACAGCTTGTGCCTTATGTATTTATACTGAAAAAATAAGCTGGAAGATTATGTTAACAGGCAATTAAATTTAAAAAGTTTTAACATTAATACTGATCTTATTGATAGCATACAGGGGGTGCCTAAGATGCTTTACTGAGAAATGTGTGTGTCCATGGCCAGAGGAACTGACAACCCAGATTGTAACACATGCCACTTTTAATGGAAAAATTGTGTAATTGAGAGAAATTATTGCCCCTTGAAGATTACATTCATTATAGATTGTAACAGAGATATGTCTTCAGAATGACTACAGTTCCCTTCAGTTAAAGAGCTATTCAGAAATGCCAGTGTTTGAGCTCATGGACATAGCTGCAATTGTTTTAGCAGAATTAGTGAGGGAAAGCAATTTAGAGGAAGGTACAGCAGACCCATGCAGCTCTTTTGTTTCTTTATTATTTCCAGATTTTTCAAGGACATATCTTCTGAAAGTACTTGTTTGTACTTACCTATTTGGATTCCTTAGGATGGGGAATAATTTTAAAATAAAAAAAGATGACTTTTAAAATAATGATTTTTAAAATTATTTTTTAAAATTTTAATATCATGATTTTAGAAGTCTCTTAGACTTTTTATTTTATGAGTAATAGCCATGGATTTTCTGCAAAACAAGTGATATGGATTTAGCTTTGAAACCAAAGAAAAACAACTGTTCATTTTTTCATTTGGTCTTCAAAGTATTGCATCTGACATTTTTAGTGATTGGCACTTACCATAAATGAACCTTCTCTGTAACCCAGTTGTATCCCAGCTGTATCTCTTTTGAAGTGCTTCTTCTATTACCTATTGTGAATACATCAGAGAATCATTATGTCAAGCAGTTCTTTGTAAACAATAAACCAGCAAACCCAAGAAACTCCATTTGCTAGGTGCTCATCACCAAGATACCATTGACAAAACATACATCAGCTCCCTGGACCAGTCTGAAAATGGTGACTTTCCACTGGAGAACTTCAGCAGAAATATGTTAGGCTTTTTTGCTTCACTTGTGACACCAGTACAATGAAATTATTACACCTGTGGGCAGTACAGAGGTGAGGTGTGTGGAAAGGCCCCAAGGCAGTGGTGCTGAATGCAGAGACCTTTGCAGCGGTGCCCCGACGGGAAAGGACAACTGGCAGTATTTATGGCAGGTTTCTGTGCAAGAGGTTTCTGTGCTCTACACTGAGTATTTATTCTGGCAGTAGCTCTAATTGTGCTGTAAACCACCCTGGGTGCTGGTTGCTGTGTGCCCAGGAGTTTGACTAGAAGCCAGCCAACAGTGAGCTCTGTGATAATGGTGCATCATTTCGCTGCAGGAGCCTCATGCCCATGGGTAGCAACAGCCTTCCTGCTTCCTCCCACGCTCCTCTGAGCAACCAAATCCCATCTCCAGGGTGCTGCTGGACTATAAACTTGCTGTTGTTTATTATTAGCACACCTTATGAAGTGTGAAGCTAGTATTAGAGATACCTTTCTCTCACATGTTAGAGAATTAATATCAGCCTGTCTCCAACCCAGCTGACCCCATTCCCATGCATTTTTAGGGCAAAGAAGCAGCAGGGAGAGCTTGTGCAGAGGGGGCCAACCACCAGAGCTCATAATTTCCTCCAGGAAAAGTGTTCCCTTTGCAAAGTCCTGCTCAGCCCTGGGAGTCTCCTCATTCTTTCAGTGGAGACCAGTCAGTGTTGGCTTTTGCAGTGCTCTGAGCAGCGGCAGTGGTTTCTTCCAACTTTTCAGTGTTGCAGAGTTTTTTGTATGATCATTGGCATTATTCATGCACACCTCCAGCTCTTCATCCTTAAGTGACTTTGAGACTTCCTTCTAATCCATCATATCAGCAGCCCTCTTAGCTGGCCTTGCTTTAGTGACAACTGCTTCTTCTTCCAGCAGTTCTCCTGACACCTCTTGTCAGCAGGACAGAAAGCTGAGCTCAGTAAGAGGGGACTACGTGGAATTCATCCACATTTGGATGGGAAGGGAGGGTGCGTGATGGATAAAGGAGACATGTGAGAGAGCATCACAGGAAGCAGCTGGGCTAATTCAAAGCAGCAGCTCTGCCTTGTAATTCCATGTGTCACTGTGTGCCATTACCTGGAGCAGAGCCTGTGAGACCAAGGAATACTCATTCCATCTGAGCTGGCTCTTGTGTGTGTGATTAAAGCCTCTCTGCTTTTCCAGGCCATACACCATCTCACTGGCTGCCCAAGCCTGGCAGTTATGCCACACTGGGCACTTTCCCTGCTTGGCTATTCAACTGCCCTGTTACTTTCTTTTCTGAGGGCTTCTTTTCCCCTCTAATACCTCACCTAAACTTTTTCTTTCTTAGCTTCAGACCATTGCTCCCTGGCCTACAATTTTCTGAGACTGTGAATAACTTCCTTCATTTCTGTTGTTCCTTTGATATTAGACTGTGGTCATGTTCACTCTGAGCCATCTCTCTCACTGAACTCAGAATTTGGCTTTGGCTTTCTCAGCCTCTCCTCATGTTATGGTCTCTAATCTACATGTCACTGTCCTCCTTTATTTTCATCTATTTTTGAAGTTTGGTTGCTAGAAATACAGAGCATCACGGTTTCAGACGGCTGTTATTTGTATTGACTTACATGCACTTTCCACAGTTAGCTGTATTTTCTTACCCAGAAGGGCTATTTTTGTTTATATTGGTTTACTTTATGAAATTATCTCTCTCCTCTCCAAATTTAATTTTGCAAATGAAAATATATGAAATAACTCTCCATTTTGCTGCCAAAGTATCAACAGAAAGCAGTAAGACTAAAGAAGACAACTGGTTATAAAGGCTCTGAAGTTCAATTTTTGTTTGCTGCAAAAGCCTTGTATGGGTTTGGTGCAGCTTCTGCAAAGGTAGCAGGGAGGCAGGGATAATCTCAGGGTTATCCCTGTGTTGTGTGTAAGGTTCTCTGCCATTTTGGAAAGTACTATCAGCTACCTGTCCCCAGACATTCAGTTTCTCCAGTAACATAGTTTCCTCTGATTTATCACCAAAGTATGAATTTCTGTCCAATGGGAAGTTCTATGTTTGGGGTTTTTTTAAGATTAAAACTTGTCATGAAATACAAAATTCTTGGGAAGGAAATTCAGTTTGGTGAAAGCAGAAACGCTCCATCTAGATGATTTTGATCCAGGCTGGGTGATTTGGCTGTGCTGATGAATCTCCCCGTGTCTCAGCTCAGCATCCCACAGGAGCTGCCAGTCCCAGCCCACCCTGAGCTGAGCTCTCCCAAGTAGATCCCAGGGCTCAGCCAGCACCAGCCTCCACCACACAGCACTGCCTCTCTCACCTTGTTGCTTTCCCTAAATAACAAATCTACACCTGAAAAATGTAAAATGCAAAAAGCCTCAGGAAAAGGTTGTATGCCATCATGGAAAAGGAGATCATGCCTGGGAGCAAGATCTTCGTATGGTGAAAGAATTGCAGCTCCACAGAGCAACAGGGAGGCTGAGAAGAAGGGAGGAATCTGAACGTAAACTTGTAAAATGAAATTCCTATTAAGATTTTTAACAATGTCAAAGATCTGAAAGATGGAAGCAGCCTCCTGTACTGTAGCATGTTGGACTCTGTGGACATGCTGGATTGGATTTCTGCACAGGTGCCATTCCCTGCCTCCAGCCTGACACTAGTGATGTCCCTTGTAAAACACAAGAACCCATCAAACAAGCACTTTTCCAGCTTCCTTGTACTCCCCAGCACTCAGTACCAGTCCCTTGGTTTGCTAACTCCTTTATTCTGTGAAACCACAGGCTCTTCTTGTCCTGGCCTTGTAATGGGTTTGCAATTAGGGTCTCAGTTCTGAAAAATCATGAGAGAAAGAATACCTGTAATAATACTGTTTTTAAAATAACTAATTCTCAGTTCTACATTGCCTTATTGAAAAAAAACCCCTCCAGTAACTATTAATAGCAATGCACATGAGGACTGCTGATGTAAAGGACAGGATAAGCTTTCTAAAATATCTCCTTTGTACTCCATAAATATTTATTTGTAGCCATGCTGCCGATTTCACTGGCACTTCACCTCACTCTGTGTCAGCAGAGCCATGACATCTTCATAGGACAATACCAAGTGAACAAGTAACATCTGCAGAGCCTCTTCCTGCCTGGAGAATTGGCCTCTGAATAATTTTTCTTTTCAGTGGTTGAACCAAAATCAGTAGGGGGAAGAATTGCTTCAGTTGTCCGAAAGACACCTCAAGTGTTTCATTTTTATCACTGAAACAGAAATCTTCAAAATTAAAACTAATTTCCAATACAAAAACTACTTTTTTTTCTTATAAGTGTCAAAACAAAACATTTGGAATTTTTTTTAAGTTCAGAATAATGTTTCTCTTGTTTAATTAGTTGCTACCCTCATTTAAAAAAAATCAAAAAACAACAAATAGTTCATAAAACACATGATAAATGAAAGATCCCAGCAAGCCTTAGCAAGAATTACAATGAAGTAATTGCCTTTTAGGCAATCACTGTTTTTAATGGACACTGAAATGCACTTTGGAAATGGGCTGTAGCATCTGTCTTTTAGTTAATTATTAAATTCAAAATGTTTGAAATATGTGTTGTAAGATGACTTTATTTTAATTTTCCCAGAAGAGACATTGACAGCTCTTGGATGATACTGCACCGAACTGTCCTCTTTAATGACACTTTCTTTTTAATAATCATTGATCCACATGAATTTGTCAGTTCCTAAATAGGAGCTCATCCCTCCCATTGCTTGTGAGAGCACTGTCAAGGGCTGAGCATGGCACAGAGGATCTCCTGCTATGCAAGTTCACCATATAATCACAATAGTTGGATATGATTTGGATTCTAATATTTTGTGACTGCTCTAAATACCATAGTGTACCAAAATGCCATGTCTTTTGTCCATGTGTGCTGACAACATTCCGAAAGGGAAGGTAAAATCCTGTGGTGAATCATAAGCAAAATAAACTGATTTGGAAAGCTGTATTTCCTGTATATCCCTAAGAACAAGAGCCTCTCATCTCCATCTCCACCCTGTTTGGGCCAAAATATTGCCTTTTCTTAGTTGATTGTTTAAAAGATTGACCATCCCAACCCAGTTGTTCATGCAATAGGAACACAAAGGTTTTTGCCATCCTTCAGCAGATGACAGGGATGGCTGAGCCTGCCTGAGCCCTCAGCATGAGCCCTGGTCCAAAACCCAGGGAACAGGCTGTGCTCTTTGCTGAAGGAGCAGGAGGGCAAAGCAGGGGGAAAGAGGGCAGGGAGAGCACACAGTCCACGGTGAGACACCAATCCATTAACTGGTTTTGGCTCTCGTGCCCTCCTGTCTCTGACACTGCTCCCAGCATATCCCTCCCCAGCCCCCACACTGACAGCAAAATACACGAAGTAAAATCAGGCAAAGACAGCAGCCCATGCACCTGCTTAAGGCAAGAAAAGAGGGATCTGGGCTGTCTAGGGGCCCTGGTGAGGCAACAGACATGAGGCAAAGGGGTAAAAGGGTGCAAGAGGAAGGTGTAAATTCAAGACCTAGAGCTGAGATTCAAATATAAGAGTGAGAAGCCAGACAAGCTGAAAGGGGAGCTGGCATCCATGCCTCAAGGGATTCATGAAGAACAGAAGGCTGCCTGGCTGTTAAAGTGTCCTTTCAAGAACACCAAGGAGGATGGGAACAGTTTATAGCAATTCCTGGTGGCAAAGACAGGATGAGTCTCCTACAGGCTGGACCTTGAATCAGTCAAAGTATTACAAAGCCTTGCTTTTCCCTCTCACTGCTCAAGGTCTTGTCCTAGGGTCACCTTGAATGTTATGAAAGCAAACACCTTCTGGAAATGAAATTGTAACTTGTGCTATAAGAGCACATGTGAAGCCCTAGAAAACCACAGACATTACAAAATCATGTTTTAGTGGGTCTGGTCCTAAGGAGCAACTGAGGCTTCCAGCTGTTGTACAGAGCCTTAAGAAGCATCATTCTCTTTATAATTTTAAAAAGAAAAGACATTAACACTTTTGTGACTTCTTCCCTTTATAGGGAGTGCTATGAGGGAAGGGATAGGGAAGGCCTCCCTGTCCTTTCTCAGAGAATCCCCTGGATTAGGGAAAGGGGAATCCTTTAGGACCCCCCTAGATACCACTACTACACTTTTCCTTTTTTAGTGATTTCCAGCAATTCTCTCAGATTAGTACCCCCTCAGGACAGTTCTGCTCACAGACACATAATGCTCTGTTTCTTCCTTCCCTCAGCATCTCCCCATAACTGGTATCCTTGGAAAGGAGAAAGGTTTACAGTTCTTCCCCCTTTTTCATCTAGTAAGCTGTACTCATTCTCTGCTGCTACACAAACAATAAACCAGGCACCCAAGCAGGGACTGTCTTAGTAATATTCCATTTCTCTGCCAGACTTTAGGTCAGGTGATAATTTTGGGTGAGGTATTGTCTGCAAAGACAATGAATGCAGGAAACCATCTTTATCCCAGCAAGGGATAAACTAGATGATCCAAGCTATTTTCTCTGTTACTATCTGTGTTTCTACTATGAATAAACTGCTGGACGAGGAGAAGGATTTATTGCTTGGATTGTAGTGATGGATACTTCCAAAAAAGCTCAACTCAGGTTATTTCCTCACTGCCTCGTAAGGCCAGCATGTGTCCAGCAAAATAGAAGATATTTCCCTGCTGTGCAGAGACAGCCTGGAGAGCAGAGCCTGTTCCCCCTGAAGGGTGTCACAGATGGCAAGGATTCTTGGTGTGAATGGCTCAGATCTTGAATATCAGCAGGAACTTGAGGCAAATTTTGGCTTTCTTTGTTTTTTCAGCCTTTCTGAGACATATTTCATTCCAGAATGAATTCTTAGGACTTGTGTTCTAAGAAAACTCTAGGAATACTGAAGGAGGGAGGGGATTTCTGGGGAAATGCATGGATTACAGCTTTTCCCTTCCCTGGAAGCCTGAACCACATTCACAGCCTGTCCATCACCAACCTCAAGGCAGGAAGACATTTGCAGTCCTGATGCCAGCAGAAAATTCCTCCATGAAGCAGTTTGTTTTTAAGATCCTATTCATTATACAGTAAAGGTCTCACAGGTCAGTCTGTTGTTTTATTTTTTAAATGAGAATGCCATAGTCCAGCTCATAACAACTGTGAGGTACCAGCCCTCAGCCTTGTACATTTGTTTTTCCAGACAACTGAAGAAAAAAACCCTTTAGTGGGTTCAACAAAGGGAACTAAATATAATTGTTTATAGTATATAGACATGAAGGTGACTTGTGGATATTTATACTTCCCAAACTGAGAAATGTTATTCAAGGGAACAGGATGTTTTGAGCCTACAGCATCCTATTTTTTTTTCTGTGAAATAAAACTCCACGGTATCACAGGGTCAATAATTCTGCTGTTAGCCTCTCAATTCTGTTAAGAAATTCTTGAATATTCTTTCCCTGCCTCTTTTCCCTTTTTCATTTTTTTGTTTGTTGTTTGTTTGTATGTTGTTTGTTTTGCTTACCAGATATAGAAATGCTTCTCTTAAAACATTGTAGTCAGTGTCTGTAGCTGGCACTGCATAAAGTTGTCATTATGATTTAGGATTTCACCAATTGTGCTTTATTACTTTTATATTTTGCAAGAGGTTTTTAACTTTCATTTTGTATATTCATGGAATTGTTTAAAGTGAAGGGGCTTTGCCATACTAAAAGGATATTGAGGAGAGCCTGTTGTTATTACCATGCAAGCCAGACAGTCTGAACAGTCTTTTAGTCAGATGTAAATCCACAATTATAAATCACCATGTGAAGGGGAATAGCAATCATTTCATTTTGATCTATCACCACAATACTTTTCATATAAATATACTGACCAGAATAGGAAATTTAGGTGTATTTTCTGTGTCTTTATGCAGTAAACGTCTCTTTGAAGCACCATTCGTGCTAGACGTCAAGAATATCTCTGAATAAGAACTGCTCACAAAGAAGAGATGGTGCCAGCCTTATGCACAGCAGAGGGATTTAAAAATCCACAAAAAACTTGCTGGATGGAAGAACTGTGTAGGCCTGTCAAATTTCTACAAACTGGGGTGTATAGCATGTGTAGTTGTGTACACATAATGCTTAAATAGTTCTCTCTACTTCAAAGAGAAGGACTGTCCTGGGAGCTATGGGGCAATCAGAGTTTAGTTGCTTTGGACTTCTGTGGTATTTTCTGAGAGGTGTTTCATTTCATTGTGCCTAAGTTTCTTCATCTGTAAAATAAATCCTTCAAATACAATTGGATCAGCTTCATACAGCAAATTACATCTGATGCTGAATCATGTCTTTTATCTCTCTATCTGCCTGCTTATTTTTATTGTGAGCTCCTCAGGGCAAAGACTATCACTTGAAGTCTCATATATAATAAAAGTGTCTTTAGCAGCACAGATCCCATTCTCAGGGACTAGAAGCTTAGGGTAATAAAAATAAACAAATGTGATCAGCCATGGGAATTAAAATAAAGCATCCAAGCCAAAGAAAATCTATACTTATGACCTTCTCTCATGAATATACTGGCCCCCAGAACAGACACACTGTTTAGATGCATCCCAGATGTAAAACACTTCGTTGTTTGGCCAATTGGATGTGCAAAGAAAAGCTTTCTTGCCACAGCAGAGCCATGTAAGAATAAAATAAAGACCATAGTCTAGGAAATGGGGTAGTCAATGTTTCAATGACCTTAACAAGGGTTTGGAAAGGAGCATTAATATTTCTGAACCTCTGTTTTCATTTCTAGGAGCAGGTTAGCTAGTCTAAACATATCTGAGCTGGAGAAAAATTGGGGGGGAAAGGACTTTTCTGGTGACACAGACACATGGAGGTGGGGTACCTGGAAAAGAGAGCTGAGAACACAAATAGGTCTGCCTGTTTCCAGACCCAGAGCTACCAGCCAGGTTTTGTGGCATGTTCACATAGGATAGAAAGACTTATTTAAAAAGGTCCTTCTTAGAAGGCAGAAGCTAAAATTTTGTTCTTATGGAAAATGTCATCTCCTGATACAGAATGGAGATACAACCTGAATAGAGACATGACAGGGATTTGGTCTGATGAGCAGTTTCAGAGCATGTTTACTACACTTCATCTGGTCAAAAAACTAAAGAACAGCAAAGATGGGAATATTTTATTTTTTTAATGCCTAGATTTGAACATTATTTGCAAATAAATACAGAGGAGATAATAGGCTTATTAGGCTGTAGAAACACGCTTGAAAACTGTGGGAGGAGGTGAGAGGTCACTGAGGTCAGTCCCTTGAGGTTAAGCAGGAGCTTTTTGCTCAGACAAAGCTCAGTGTCTCCCATTCACGTTGGTTGCAAGTCCAGAGCCCAAGCTTGTGTCCTAATGATAAGCTCGTGATACATTGCTCATTATTTTTCATACATATTAAACCAATTTTGTTCCCAGAAGAGAGCTCTGGGGTCAGCAGACACCCCTGGTTCCTGTTCCCTTCTATGGCATTAATGTGTCTATGGCGGCGTCTCAGCAATTTTGCTTGCTGGGCCCACATTTTAAAGAACATTATTTTCTTCCAGAAAATCATTTTAGTTCTTGCAATCAGTGCTTGTTTCTGTAAATTAAGGAATTAATTGTGCCAAATTGTTCTCCTCTTCTTCTCTCTTCTAGGGTTATTTGCAATGTAGCTTATGCTACTGTCAGTACATCCACTGCATGCTTTACGGGAAAATGAAATCATTACACACAACACACATTGCTAGACCTCTTTCATAATCACACACTCTTAATTGGCATGCAAGCACCAAGATCCCTGTAATACATGCAGTAAAATGTCTCTGACTCATTTTTTTCTCCCAGGTTGAAAGGTCAATGAGAATATTTTTCTTTAATTTGACAGGCACACAAGAAATAATGCAAGACTCATTTATGGTCAGGTAATGCACAAAGAAATCTATAAATCAAGCAAAGGGGAATATTAGATCATGCTCATATCTGAACCCATCTGGCTTAGTTCAGGAAAGAATCAATATGAGGCAGAGAGCTCAGTATTACTCGTGATTTATGCTCTTGCATCTAAGGGGAGAAACATTTGCAATTTTTAAGTCTCTTCATCTAAAACAAAAGGTGAAAAAGAAACTACAGTTGGCTATTACAACACATGCAATAGGTAAGTGATAGAGTGACAGATTACAGCTGCAGGGGGAAGGGATGGTTCATTCTACTTAATGACTCAGCACATTGTTTTAGTATTTTCATCTTCACATCCCTCCCCCCCAAAATGTATCAGTACAGAGCTATTAAGAAATAAAATTGGCTAGATTTCCACAAGTATTGTATTTGTGAATGAATTGCAATTGGTAGTTCACGGGCACAGTACTGTTAGAAAATACAGCATATTGTAACACAGTTTTCTTCACTGTCTGCTTTCAAATACTACTTTCACTAATAAACCCTGCACCTAAAAACGTGGCATGGCTAAATATTCATCCTCCCCTATACCATTGTATACACATAAGCTTTTGATCCTTTTGTGAACACCCAGGATTTACATGAAAGATTTCTACTTCTATAGTACATCTCTCAACTAAATAAAATCTCCAGTTGGCCTCGAGTTGAGCCTCCCCAGGAGGCAGGAGGAGGAGTGTCAGACGGGATTGCTGAAAGCTGTGCCAGTGCACGGGCTGGGAGGCAGAGGCAGAGCGAGAGATCTCCCAAAGCAATTAGGGTATGAAAAACACACTGCAGTGATGGGTGCCATAAAAGTGTCAGGGGAACTGGGGCAAGTAAAACATCCATTTCAGCTTCAGTGATTTGTTTTACATACACTGCTAATACCCTTCATACAAATACCAAATGCAGTTTAATTTAAATCTCGGAAGCCATTCAGACTAAAGTGAGAGCCTGGCATATTTTTCTCACAGCTAATGTGTACAAGAAAAATCAATAATTTTCCCAGTATAATTTGATAAATTATTACATCAGACATTATTGATCCAGTCAAAGAAGAAGGAGGTCAAAATAATGGAAATCAGTTGGTTGTGATTAGAAATGCTTGGGATATTCATTTGGAAAAGGTTGATAACTAAAATGGTCTATGGGCTTTACACTTATTGATTTAATAAATAGAATAAGCCTTGCTGATCCAAAACAAGGTTACTTGTATGGGGGTTTCAGGGGGTTTTGTTGCTGAAAGCCAGTCTATATGTCTTCTATATGTGTTTAAATTATATTTTAGTTCAGCACACTGAAAGCATTCATTTTAAACATCTGTTCCTTTCAGCCACAATTTTCTACTGCACTTTGCTGCTGAGAACCCTTAGGCTTCATTCTGGTATTAGGCTTAATACTCTTTCAAGTATTTTTTTTAAAGTTTTTAGTATGTTTATGTCATTATTAGTAATGAATGCATTCATTAATTCACACACGCCTTATAAACATGGGGAAGGATCCAAGAGCCTCCCACAGAAGAGGCAGTTGTGCTGGGGCTGTGTTATTGACTCCTGCTTGGGTATGTCCTTCTAGCAGAGAATTATACAGTGTTGCACATTTCAGTCCAAAAGACTCCAAAATAACCATCACTGGCAGTTAGCAGAGACCATCCTCCACCCCAGGAAGGCCCAAGCCTGAGGCATTGTCTGGCAATGGCCTGGCAGTGCAGAGCCCTCAGCCCTGCACAAGCAGGGAGCAGAGGCTGCCCTGTCACTCTTCACACAAGGGAGAGATAAAAGGAGGTAGAGTGGGATTTATCTGGGCAGAACACAGTCAGGATACAATATCCACAGCTTTCTCTCCCCTTGTCTTCATACCACTGGAGTCTCTTCTATTTTGGGCATCCCCCTAGTCTTTGCTCCCTCACTAGCTTTACTGTCCGGGCACTATTCCCTACCTGGGGTTCAGTTTCCTTTTTGCAATCTCAGCTTTCCACTTCTTGCTTCTGCTGTTACCATGCTCTGAGCTGCTTGTTCTCCAGGAGACTCCTGCAGCGAACACCGTGACCGTGGCCCTGTCTGCCTCCCCCGGGCCCGGCCCGGCCCTGCCTCAGTGCCCTCAGGAGCCCCGGCCTGTGCCACTGTCCCTGCCCAGCCCTGTCTGCCTCCCCCCGGCCCGGCCCTGCCTCAGTGCCCTTAGGAGCCCCGGCCTTCCTGCCCAGCCCTGTCTGCCTCCCCCCGGCCCGGCCCTGTCTCAGTGCCCTCAGGAGCCCCGGCCTTCCTGCCCAGCCTGTGCCGCTGTCCCTGCCCAGCCCTGCCTCAGTGCCCTCAGCAGCCCCGGCTGCCCTGCCTTGCCCTGCCATGCCCTGCCTGCCTCCCCATATCTATCTATATATTTATATATCTATGTATCTATATCCAGGCTGCCCTGCCTAGCCCTGCTGCCCTGCCCAGCTTGTGCCACTGCCCCTGCCCGGCTCTCCCACCCTGCCTGGCCTGTGTCACCCTGCCTGGCCCTGCCTCAGTGCCCTCAGCAACCCCGGTCGCCCTGCCTGGCCTTCCTGCCCTGCCCAGCCCTGCCCGGCCTGTGCCGCTGCCCCTGCCTGCAGCCTCAGCAGCAAAGACAAGGGATCAGCTCACCCCACCCCCTGCAAGGACTTTGAATGCCCTCGGTAAGAGCAATACCTGCCAGCTCCTGGTAAAGAAGCAGTGGACCTGAATGTGTTTCACCTGCTCCCTCCCAGGTGGCATTTTGCTGGTGCCCATCAGAGCAGGCTGGAGCACTGCCTCTGGGAAGGGCAATTTAACTGAGCATACAATACAAGTATTATTGCTATAGCCCTGAATTGCAAAAGAGAGTCAGAGCTCTGCTACATCTCTGGGAATGTGGTCACATCCATCCACTTCGAATGTCCTTCTAGCACAGGAAATGTGTATATGCAGATATGGCTCATTGGAAGTTTAAAATTTTCATCCTGTCTTCTTTCCTCACTTGGAATTACTCCAAAATTTCTCTTGAGCATGAGAAGAAACTAAATATGCTTTCCTTAAGGTCTTCAGAAATTCCTTGCTCTGATTCTGGTGTAATAAATACCAACTGACATTTGAGTTGACAGTAGTTACAAAGCCTGGGCCACACAGGACAGCAGTATAGTGTGAAAAATTAAAACATCCATAGGTACTGCTTATGTGCTGTGAGTAGAAGGAGATCCTGAAAAATAATTCCATATTTCATCCTAATCATCCTTCAGCATGGCCAATGCCTAAAGATATGTGTGTTTTCCCTTGCCAGCAGCACATCTAGCAGGCACAGCAGCTGCGTAGGAGTTACATAACCAGGGTGACAAAAGTCATCTCCCAGACAGGTAGAAAATGATACAAGCTCTATGGCACATGACTGGATTGATCATACCTGCTCTGCACCTATTTGAAAGTACAATAGCAGAGCGCAGCAAGTTATACTGGCTAACTCAGTATAGCAGCATCACAGCCTTTCTGTGGAGTTATTGTTATGAATCTCCTTTAGACAGTACAATGCAACTTTTCCTTCTGGATAAGATCTATTATTTTTGTCATCTGCTCTATAATAAGACACCTGGAACATCATTATCCCAGACCAACTTTATAGGTTCTTTTGCCTGCCCAAATTGTTTCATCCTAGAACTCACCAGAATGAACAGCATTAGGATGAGAAGAGCTGGCTGGAGTAAAATGGAAGAGAAACACTAATTCCCAGTTCCTGTACATGCTGAAAGATGAAGCAGAGTCTTCTGAGTTACTGCAATGGGACATGGCAAAGCTTTCTGGTCCTTTCTAAACAGCCCAGATTTCACTGAGCTGAGCCAGGCTGTAAAGTGTAAGACAGAGAGTGCTTAAAGGGCCATTGCTAAATATTTTCTTTGCTTTCCAGGCACTGAGTTCTGCTCTGGACATTTACATGCAGTAGTGGTTTAGGATTAGATTAAGAAGTACTTCATGCCTGGGATTACACCCAAATTCAGGGAAGTCATTTCAGATCTCTGAGGAGCAGTCATAGCCTAAAGCAGAAAGGCAACTGTCCTGTGCATGGTGAGATGCCAAGCACTGAGCGCTTAACAAGGCACCAGAGAGACATTTGGTGTCCCTCACCTGAAAAGAGAGATGATTTCCCCAGCAGGGAGCCTGGTATTTGTACTACAGTCAGGTCATAATGTTTGTATCTCTGTTAAAATAGCTTGTTACTCCCAATGCCAGTATCTTTCTGGCCACAGAGGCTAAAGCAGTATTTCTTGTTCATACTTTATGTGGGGTTTTTTTTTGCTGCAAAGCTTCACTTCTTTATTGTTTCTTATTTAGAAACTCTGAGTTATGTAAATAAAGTGTGTGGCTTTTGCTTTTCCAGGGGCTGGAGCTGAGATAGTACAGAGCAGTGCCAAGGAGCAAACAGGGTTAGAGCATGTTTTAAATTGCCATTCTCTTGCTTGTAATTTATTCTTCCTATCTCTAGCATTCCTCTGCAGAGATATTTGTAAAAATAGGTGTTCCATGCACTGTATATCACAGGTTTATTTAGGATTGTTGTTGAAGATTTACACTGCTCAAAAGAGCAGTCATAGCAGATAATTCCATTTGCAAGCTCCAACAAAGTGTTCTGGGGAAAGTGCTGTTATCACTGTGAAGAATTTTAATGATGGCAGGGTTTACAGACAACTTCTTTGGCAAGCAAGGCTGCAGCAAGATAACTCAGCAAGTTCCTTTGCCAGTGGTGGTTTTGTATTTTTGCTGCTGCCTGTTAAACACACCTTACATCCACCCCCCAACCCTCTCCAGAAGTTTCAGCACCATGTCTACCCTGCAGTGCTAACCTAAACATAAAACACCTCTCAGGATCTCACCTAAAAGGGTTGCTGGCTACCTCACAGACTGACCACCACTTCTGTTATAAAACTTCTTGTTAAATAAATGTGTTTTGGTTTGCCATTCCAATAAGGACAATCATAATATTACTAATAACCTAATTCAATGTGATCACGGGAGAAGCTGGGTTAAGATACTTCTTACTTTCTGGAAGATTCCTCATTAATTCACATCTTGCTGACCACAAGGTTCACTACTGCAATAAATTAATACCGTCTTTTAGTAATCCATTACTAACTGTTGGAGGGAGTGAGGAAGAGAGGAGTTTGCAAGTTGGTGACACTCTTCACTTCACAATCCTCACTGACCAGAGACCCTCCCTACACATTTACACCTGCAGGGACATTCGAGAGGGATTTCAGTGGTATTTTTGCTATGTGTTGCATGTAATATGTAATTATTATGTGTCATATATTGCACATATGCACATAATATATAATGATAATACAGTGCTAAATATTGCAGTTATCCAGGTTAGGTTCCTTTCCCTGCAGACAAACTGCTTTTCTGTTTCACAGCCTTGGTAACCCCTGAGAAGCTGCTGCCTTAGCCACCTCAGGGTCCTCAGTGCTGCCAGCCCTGCCACTGCTGAAAGGGGAAGAGGGACTGAGTGTCTGTGGTCTTCCCTTCACAACTGTTCACTGGTTTCTGGAAAAGAGAATTTTTGCTGCTCCTTCTCAGATTGTTTCTTTTCAGCAAAACCATCAGATTTTGGTGCTGTCAGTCTGGCATCCCCTCATTAGCACTAGAAAAGCTCATCAGTGTAATTCTGTGTATATTGCACTGGAAACCTTGCAAGATGCCACAGAACTCCCTCGTGATTTTTTTTTCCTTCCTCTCATTGCTTTTATGTTGTCGGCTAGAACAAAAGGAGTTTCAGTTAATTATCTGTGTATTTTCTGAAACCACTAACCTACATCCCAGCTAGCACAAAACAGTTGCTTGACTGAAGTTCTTGGCAGATTTAAACACCTTCTGGTTGTAAGTTTAAAAAAATCTATTCCTATTTTCCAATTTGCATATTCACATTTTCTTATACAAAAATAAACATTCTACTTTTTTCACTATTCTCCAGTACCTAAGGAAAAAGAGGATGATTAAGTAGCTGAAAAACTAACCTGAAGAGTGGAGAGTCCAAACTCATCCTCTTTTTGTCCACAAATTTCCCACTTCTGTAGGCAAGTTCTTCAGTTTCCTTTGCCACAGCTTTACCTTTGTAAGAGGCAAGCAACAGCATTGTTTTCATAACTACAGATTGTGAAAATCTCAGCTATTACAGTAACAGGAACAGTGCAGGTGATTAAATAGATAGACTGTACTGTAAGAACAGAACATGGAGGAATTTAATCTGGTTTAGTGCTTTGAAAATATATTTATCTCCATGAATATGACTTTCTTTCAGTGCCATTCTGTTTTGATGCACTGTTCCTGAGCTGAATCCATTTCCTCAGCTCACTTCACTACCCTAAGTATAGTGAGAAGAGAGCTCAAAGACACTGTGCCAGTGTAATGCAGAACACAGAATGAGATGGCTCCAAGTATTAACTTCTTGATTTGAGCCACCACCAAACAGCACATCATAGCCCTAGAGTTTCAGGAACATTTCTTTTGCACAGTAGCACATGACATAGCTGGAGCTCAATTAATGTTTCCACTGATTTTTCATAGATCTGTGCCCTTGCATGCAATATCCAGACAGATCACGTCAGTCACAGCCACCCTCACTGACGAGTACAAACTGAATGTCACCATCTATGCACCCACCATGTTGTCCTCACCCTTGATGGCAATTAAATGTGATTTCTTTTCTCCTCTTGGGGAAAAATTAAACAGCTGCAAGATGTGGAGATTTTATCATGTGTGTGAAGGGAGAGGGTTCAGATGTCTCTCTTCTGGCAGATAATTGCTTAGTTTAATGAGGAAGTTTTGTAGTATTTTTAACCGTTGCTTCTGTGCCTTGTTTAATTATTTGCATATGGCATCATCAAGTTAAAAAGAGTGTATACATTCAGCACTTCTTCTAAGTCTTGTATTGGACATTAATGAAAAGAAGCCGAGGATAGGTTTCTTGCTAATGATGATGGAAAATTAGCTTCAAAACCCTAGAGGTGTCTTGCAAGATACACCAATGATATATAAAGGTCCAAGGAGAGAAATTCAGCATACAATATTGCCTAGGCTCTTTTGGACTGTTTCTCCAAGAGATCCTTTTCCCATTTAATTTTGCAGTTATGAGGGAGGATGGCAAAGAGTAAACACAGAAGGTTCTCAGAGACTGCAAGACTGCAATACTCCCAGCAAGTAAGTGAGGCTCATAAACAGCGCAGGCGAGACAGCGAATGCCAGCGTGGCATATACAGTAAAGGTTACATGCCTGGAGACCTACAGCAAAAGACAGATTCTTGGCTTTTTTTTAAGTCTTGAGCTAGTGAAAAGTTGCGTGTCTGGAGAGGAGCAACTCTTTATGCATTAGTCATAACATTTTGAAGGGCAGCAAATCCATAGGCAGGAGCACAAGAAAACAGCTGCTAGTCCTTTTCCTCTCGTTCTGTGAGGTGCAGCCTCCAGTTTTTCCCAGGTGCCTCAGGCAAACAAAAAGGACCCAGTTCAGATAGGACCGTGCTCTAGTTGTACTCCATGCTACCCTATGCTTCAGCATCTCATTTGCAATATTGTGTATTGTCTGATAAGGTTGTTTGAGTTCAGCAGTTGTTTTAAGTGTGAGGGGAAGAGACAGTGTTGATCATTAGGACTGGCTGGTTCAGTCAGTGGTGAGCAGTCATGTGAGTGTGTAATACAAGCCACATTTAGTAGTAAGGGATCTGTTTGCCCAGCTTCATGTTTTCCTGCAGCTAAACTGGGAAGAGCTGCAGGAGGGAGGGTCAGGTCATGCTGACATGCTGACATGGCTCAACCATTTCAACACTTCAGAGAGGTCTTCAGTTTGGGAGGTTGTTTATTTTCCTGAACAATAGACTCCTAATTTTTTGTTTGAAGGCCTGCATAGCTCTACAGATAAATAAGTCTATGGCAATAAGGCTGCTTTTTTTAGATAATTTTCAGAACAGTTTAGATATAGCCCATATACACACTCAGCTTGAGAATTCCTCCACCACACAGCTGCTTCTCACTGCCTACACTTGCTGTTTGCATTGTCTCCTATGTCCCCTGGGTTATCCCTTTAATGGCTTTGACATTAAACACCTGAACAATTGCTCAATATACAGAATAGGAAAAAAGGATGAGGCAAGATGGATAAAAGATAAATGGAGGTGACAAAGAAGGTATCACTAATGGTTCAAACCAAAATAGCTCTTTTTATGTTTGAGCAGGTCCTTGAAACACAAATGCATCACAACTTTTAGCCATAAGATGCACAGTTTGCTTATGTTACTCTCAGTGCTCTCAATTCACTTTGTTTTACTGATCTCCAATATTTTAAACACAATTATGATTTTGTAGTTACAGTTTATTTATGTGGGAAAGAGGCTTTAAAGTGTTCTTGTCACACAGTGTGTGCTGAAAGTGTGTTTAAAACAGAACTAAGGGTTTGAAGAGGTCCCAGGTCCTTCTTGTTTTGCAGTCAACATTTAGCAATAGTTCAGTCATGATGCTACTTTAAAAGGGTGCAAAATTCACCTGTAGGAACAATCAATAAAATTGGAAGAAAAAGTAATGGACTGGAAGCTGGAAAAAGCCAGAATAAAATCTAAAATAGTGCACTTAACATCCCTGTTTCACCCTGAGTATTTTGGGGACCTGACACTGGTCCAGCCACTCTTGGGCACACACAGCAAGACAGTATGTGGGCAAAGCTGTCGTTTTCCCTGTGGTGCATGTACATAAACTCTAGTCACTGTTAGCCCTGAAGAGGGCTGCAGAGCTGCAACATTGCTATCTGGAACCATAAAGTTCATCTGCTGGCTTCTGCAGTTTGTTAAATTAAACTTTTAGACCAAGATGTGACACCTAGAGCAGCACAGTGAAGTTTTTGTTCTAACCACTGCTTAGTGCTAGTGATCAGCCCACACACTGCTAATTGCAAGTGGGGTAGAAATAATGTGCAGCCTGACTTGACTTTAAAAAAGTGTATTTTCCTCAAATCCTACACTGTTTTTTCTCTATTGGAGTCACACAACCATGAAGTGTCATCTGATGAGGCAGCAGAACATAAAAGGTATGGATTTCAGGCTCTGAATGTTTTCATCTTGCCAGGATGAGTAGAGGCATTGGTCTGAAATGAAAGTTACTAAGGACACAGAAGTTGCTTTCAGTGAACTTGAGCAAAACCAGGACAGTGACAGGACTTCCTTGGGAAATAACCCCAGTGCAGCTCAGCTGTGCTGTTTTCAGCAGCCCACCCCTCTGGTGTGAGCAGAGCCCCCTGCCCAAGTGCTCACTCCTCTTTAAACCAAACCATGTTGTCAGGCAGTGCAGAATTGCTGTGTCGGCCACTCTTGCTGAGATTAGAAGGCACAAAATCTTAACTTAGTCCAGTTAAAAGGTGTGGAGTGACTGGGCAGGATCTGGATCAAACTGAGGGAAATTTGAGACAGAATACTCTTCCTTCTTAAAAACCAGACCTCTCTGCTGAGAGGTTTTATGGTGTGCAATTAGTGTGGCAATGTGATACAGCTCCAAGTTTTTCCTGGAGACTGGAGCCCTTAAGAGTGTCTTGTATCAATACATTTTGGGGTCCTTAAGAGTGTTTTGTATCAATATGTTTACCATGCAACATGTATGTATTATGAATTAGAGTAATTTTCACAATATTAGTTTTGACAATATAGGACACAGAATTTATCTTTGTCAAGGAAAGCATCCCTTACATCGCAAAATTATGACCAAATAAAACATTTTCAAAAAGGTATCATTTTGTTAAAAAGCCATTTTGGCCAAGAGAATTGACTTGCTCTAATCAAAACCACAACACTATATAAAGCACAATATAAAATAACAGAGAGGTGACTACGCTTTTGTGGGCATCTGAGCATAAAATAGTGAAACAAGATTACCTCTCCAATGAGGGAACTCAAGGGCACTTTCTGTCACCTACCTACTGCTCTACCCATAGAAGGGAGAAATCATGCTAGAGAGCACCTAAGTCAGGTAAAGAAAAATCAGTGGCATTTCATTTTTCTATTTTACTGATGTCAACTGTTCAAAATTCTTGAATGACACTCTCCAAAATAATGAGGTTTAAAAATAGTAAATGTCATAAATGCTTTCTGGTTTTTATTCCATAATCAAAGTAATTACAACACTATTTAAGGTTAAGTGCCTTATTAATCTTTCATTACCTATGATTGAATTAAGGGCCAGCAGCATTCAAACCAGTCCTGCAAGCACTTGCTAGCTGGCTACTACCCCTTTCTTAATATAAGCAGCACAACTCTGTCGTCTCAAGGGACTCTAGCAAAACATTAGCTTTTGTAACATGACTGGAAAGGTACCAAGTTTGGGTTATTTTCAGTCTGTGGGAGTAAGTTCTAGAAAAAGAGCTGGTTGGGGAATTCTCCAGCAGGAGGTTTTTTAGCAAGAAAATGCCCTTTTCGCACAACCAATGTTTTCTATGTGGAAAAAGAAAATTTTTAAAAATACATTTTTCCCTGGGAGAATCAAAACAAAGGCTGGCCCAGCTGCTGCCTGCTATACGCTCCCCAGTTCCACTTTGAGCAAAAAGTGAGTTTAACAGCTCCTTCCCAGGCAGGCTGCTGGAGGTGAACAGTCCTCCTGGCATGTGCCAGCTGCAAAGGAAGAGGAGCAGGATGCAGTGGGGAGGATTAGAGCCCTCCACATTCCTGGTGAACCTTTGCCAGATCCCAGGCTTGCTGCACAGCTCTGCAAGTCATAGCAGCCACACACAATGAAAACACTACTTCAGGGCCCAAGAAATTAAATTTTTCTGCAAATCCATTCCTACAAAAATGTCACTTTGACATTTTGTCCTGGTTCAATACACCTGTTTTCCCTGGGGAACAGAGTTTTCTCTTTTCGAGATGATTCTGCCCACGCATTGCAGGCTCTTGGGAGACTCCCCTGCCACCACTCCTGTGGGTGGAACAAGGACACGGGGCCTGAGTGACCCTGCTGGCCATGGGGAAGGGCTGTCCCAGAGCTGAGCCTCTGCAGAGCTGCTGGGGTACCTGAGTAAGCAATTAACAAACTGGCCTTGAAATTAGAGCTGAGATCAGAAGAAAAGCTCCAATCTCTCTATCACCAGAGCTATAAAATGTTTATTCCAACCACAGCATAGAAACATGGGTTTAATGGCACTTAAATTTATTGGTGTCTTACAGCATCCTAGGACATGAATATATTCATCTCTTTGCTTAGTCGCAGGAAATTGCAGTGATGGATTGACATCATTTTGTAATTGCATGTGATGCACAACCAAAACAGAGCTCAGGCAGTGAGCTGCATTCTAACTAAATGCTCAGCATTTGTTAATAATGAAAGTTCAGCTAGCTTGATATAGGAACTGCATATATAGGATGCAATAATAATTTATTATGCTTCAGTTGAGATTTTTAAGGTAGTCTGATTTTCCTTGAATGCATGTGTTTATCATTATCAGCCTGAACACAACTAGCACTCTTCAAGATTTCTCACTGAAAAGAAATTGAGCGTGCAAATACTCTTTCATCATAATCACACTGACTGTGCAGAGTAATTCATAAAAGAGCCAAAAAGATATTGAAATTCAATATTATTTTAGTCCAAATCAATATTAATAATTGTTTGTATTTTAAAGTGAAATTTACAGTTGAAAAATGTACAGAGATCAGCCCACAGTTGCTAGCACATCAAATTTTCCTATTAAACTTAAAGGCACAGTAATTTTATTTCAAAATGTTTCTTATAATGCAAGAGAAGGCATTGATCTGTGAAAACAGCTATCTATTATTTATATGAACAACATTAGAACAGATTTTAATTATAAATGAGCTGAAAGGTCAGTAACTATTTTATTTTAAGGTCTTGATTTTAAATTTGGGTAGCTTAATAAAAATATTTATGTGGGTTGGCTCCCAGTGGAAAATGCACAGAAGGATTAGGCACAAAACACTCTATCTACAGTCAAACCCCAAGACTATTGGTACCTTTTACAGAACCATTAAATGTGAGTGATTACAGTAAACTCATAATAATTTCTTTGATCTTCAGTCATAGAATCATAGAACAGTTTGGAAGGGACCTTAAAGATCATCCAGTTCCAACCAGATTTCAATCTAGTTCCTTCCAGGTTCTTTTGAGTGTGAATGCCTTGATATCAATACCAAATGCAGATAATTTGAGTTTGCAGTGATGTTGTCTGAGCCCTCGGCCAGAACTTGATCAGTGTCAGCCCACAGGAGAGATGGCACAGGGAAGGGTTGAATAACCCTGTGTGGAACAGGGCTGCCCACACCAAACAGGAAAAGATCCCTGGTTTGTGTTAGATCTACTGCTTCAGTGTCTGGGCCCAACTCACCACCATGCAGGTTCTACAGCCAGAGCAGTGGTGCTGGGGAGAGGAATGCCAGAATGCCTTTTTTCCCTCCCCAGGAGGAGTCCTCTGTGTCATAAATACTTTGCCAGATGTTCCATTTCCTGGAGCAGGCATCATTCTGCCTGTCCACATTACAGCAAAAAGAAGGAGGAAAGGATGAAAGTTTTGAGGCCGTGTCTACCTTCTCCTCACTGAGTGCAGAAGCTGCCAAGGGATGGAGTTACAAACCAGGTCTGATGTCAGGTGCATGGAGTCAGTAGAGTATGTCCATTCCTACAGAGAGTCAATGGAACAACAGGAAGTTTGCTGGTGACATTTAGTGCTGGTGACATCTCATATTTGCAGCACACGGGTATGCCTAGCAGCTACTTGCCTTATCTGTTCTTATTACAGATCACACAAAACGTGCTTAAAAATAACTGAATAACAGCAAATCAAATAGTGATATTCTCCCACTGTACCAGCATTACAGAACTGATTTTAAGGAAATCTCCTTAAAATGCCTATTCAGGATTCTCATTACAGCTCAATATCAAAAATTGCATCTGTTTAAAAGGCTGAGTAGTTGCATGATATCCACGTGTTTCCTCTGGCTGTTCTATCCATGTTTTCCTTTGAAATTCTGGTGCAGAGTAGGTTGCAGAAAAGGAAGAACTAGAAGTGTATCACATGTAGGAGTCCAAGTATAGCTGTGGGTTAGGGCATTAACCCTTTGGAGTGGCAGAAATAAGACACACATCTACATGGTCCCTCTCAAGATAGGAAAGAGACAGCTTTCTTCTAAAACACACTGCTTAAGTAGAGTCCCTTGCAACTCCAAAAACAGAATAAAGCTGATTGGTGCAGAGAAAGTAACACCTCTTCTCAGGCCTAGACACGTATCCAACAGGTGTCCTTATCTTTGTTATTAATTCTTCTCTTCTGTTTACATGAGAGGAAAACAGCTAGCTTTGGGAAAGAACCCTGGCTAAGCCTGAGAAAGCTGGACTGGAAAAACTCTCACAAGAGGTTTTTCTGGGCCTGAACAACCACATCCAAGTTCCTTGTACAGTCACCATCATACTGGTGTCTGCTCCTCTGTGTAACCAGGACCTAGGGACACCTTGCAGCTCCTTTCTCACCCACCCAGTCTTACACTTGGTGCAGCCTCCTAAGGAAACAGCCCCATTTGTGAGCACAGCCTGTGGCCTCTCCTCCGTGGATCTGCTGGCAGCTGTGCTCTCCTGTTGTTCAAAGCATGGCTATGCTGAAGCTGCAGGTGGGATTCCACCCCTTCCCCAAAGCTGACTTTGGCAAAAGGCAAAACTTTTGGAAGTGAAGGGGTGTAAGGGTAGAGCAAATGTTCACTGTCCTCTGTAAGCAGTGCTCCAGTATAACACCAGTAAACATTCCCTCACACTGCCTTGCAGCTGGCACTCTACTCCAAGTGTTACAGCTCTGCCTCTCTGCAGCCCTACCAGCTTCCACATGCACCTGCCCTCACTCACCATCACACAGAACCATTTCACTCCTTAAAGTGATGGAAAAGTTTCCAGACCCTTCTCTTCCCTCATACACACCTGGGAGATCTCTCAGTTTACAGATCTTCCCTTGGTCTCACAAGGCATGTGAGCAGGAGGGGCTCAGTCATTCAGCCCATTCAGATGGGGGCATGTCACAGCTCTGCCTCTGCACCCCCAGCCAGCTCCCCTTCAGCACTCACTGCTGCAGTAACACAATGACTGAATAAAAATAAAAATTCTATTTCCTGTTCTTTAGAAATTGCACTTCAAAGAAACAGAAAAGCAAGTATTTGTTTCAGTTTGCTTTATTCTAGGGTAAAAGTTTCATTTGGAGTCAAAATATAAAGGGCATTTTAAAGACAAAGCCAGTTTCCCAAGTAGATCTAGTTGTAGAAGATGTCTTCTCAACTGACTGCTTTGCTTTAACTGCCCAAATCAAGAACAAGAGAAAATATCTCAGCTCTGATATACAGGCATAGTCTAAGTGAAAAAGCACCTTGACTAAACAGATCTTTGATTAGAAAGAAAGTAAATTTCAATAAGAAACAAATTACTCATTGCTAGAAGGATTGAGAGTCAGTATTAGCTGAGAACAGTCAAATGTGCACCATTACAGAAGGTGCTAGAGTCAATACAGGAACCCTCTCCACATCCACAGCAAAATGTGCCATTTCAAAGTTAGGAGACCTATTTTGTTCTTCCTGTAGAAGAACATCATCACAAACCCATACTGTGAATCAGGAGCTTGTTTTCTGTCTGCTTTTGCAGAAATTTTGGTGTATTTTGTTTCCTCAAGTGCACAATTAAAACCACCCTCACTGGTGACAAAGTTACTTAATTTCTAGGTTACAGGGACCATTTCAGAGTTTTTCCTTTTTTTTTTTTTTGCTTGCTTATGTCTCCCACACACAGATTGTCCGCTTCAGATACTTTTGTCCTTTAGAAAAAAGGAAATACAATTGAGGAGTCATGAACCTCTGCACTGCATTACATGAACTGTATTATATATGGCACAGTTAAGCCATAATGTTGAGGAAGAGTGCCCCATATATATATATGCATAAAGCCACTCAAAATTATTGCTATAAAAAGTATTTAAAATCTCATGATATCAGGAAGTGTGGCATGCAAATAAAACTTTTACCCAATGGATAGGAACATATTAACTTTTTATACACACATACACATATGTACATATATATCAGCAGCTCATAAAATCTTTAAGTTTTCTCATCTTTTCCTCCTTATCATAACACAACTAAAACTGCAAAAAAAAAAAAATTTATAAAGGAAAAATTCAAATTTACATTTGCTTCATACTGACATAAAGGAGGAAGGATATCTGGGGTAATCACTTGTTTAGTACCCCTGGAAATCCAGCTTATTCCAGATGCATTGTAACTTCTGAAAGCAGGCATTTTCATTTGAAATACCCAGGATACCTATGCAATAGACAAATGAAGCAAGACAACTGAAGAAGAGTATAATATCATATAACTGTTATATGACAGTGCAATAATCTAAAAACCCTTTGAAGATGTGAGAGTTATTTTAAATAGAAGAGAGATTGAGGCAAGTGGAGGGAAAGGAAGCATTTCAAATTGGGCTGTAATGAGAACTGAGTGGGCAGCTGAATAACCAGAACTTTTCTGCTGTATTTTACAAGAGTTCAGTGTTCTCCACACAGCATATTTCTATATGTAATATTGGATGTGGATAACATGCCTATAAATCCTGCTGCCAGGCAGTGCCTGGAAAGGCTGGGCTGCCGTGCAAATTGTGTGCCTTCCCCTCCAATGTGGAACAAAGCTGGACAGGTTCATTATTGACACTCACTCTTTACACTGTCACTGTGCAGTTCCTGTGAGATGTTAATTTGAAACACAATAAAAAAAAACCTTTTTCATTTCAAAAGCAAACTGCTTTCGAGATTATGTTTTAGTTTAGGAATAGAATTATAACCCCTCAAGGATCTTGGAGAGGTGTGTGTTGACTTGCTAAGGCCCTGCTGCAGTACTGAGGAGATTAGTAACACATGATGCCTGCTACAATTTGCACCCAGAAAGATAGGAAAGAAATCTTCTTGACTTTGAAAGGATTATTTTGGTTGCTTACTGAGTGCTGTCCCTTTTGGTCTTATATTGTAGATGAAAGTGGAATCCAGAAGTGCCTGCTTCCCATTGCAACACGTGATGGAAGTGAGAGGAGCAGCTTTAGCAGATTTGCCAGGGGTTTTGGAATGGAAAAAAGGGGTCATACATTACCACTCTTGACTTCAGCCACATAAAACAATAACACAGCTTTCTGCAATTATGCTGAAATTCAGGCTCTGGCACATTATATGGCTTTAATATCCCTTCTAGTACTGTATGGGTCCAAAGGACAGCACTGGTGTATGTAGGAGAGTAGAACTGGACCCACTAATACTTGACAAAACAAGTTTTCACCAGAGTAAGAGAAAGCCTCTTACCCCTCTTTTCTTCACTCTTTTGGGTAAATGGATTGGTTTATAGGTGAGGAAATCCTGTAATTTTCAGGAATCTCTTCCTGTCAAGAATTCCCCATTTTGCATAATTGGAAGAGATGTGAAAGCCAAGACGTGTCATGACACCAGTGACTGGACAATAGAGCTGTTAATAGGCAATAAGTTCTGCTTAATTTGCTGCCACACTGCTGGTGTGCACTGGTGGAAGGTAGCAGACGTGCTCAGCTCAGCATGTGTATCTAGGATCACTGGGATGCAGGAGAAGCTATTTAGGCAGCAGGGAGGTGAGGTGCCAGCTCCTCAGGCTGGTCCCAAGCTCAGTAGGTTCAATTCACCCAAGTGCCAGTTCCTGTCTCTAAAGTCGTTCTTGGGAAAATGGAGAGTGTGAAGTAGTGCTGCACAAAGTCATACAAGGCAGGTGTGTGTTCCCTTCCTGAATTCCAGCTGCTGAACTGGTCTGTGCATCTGCAGTGCTCGGGAGATACCCCCTGGAGCCACCTAGGCCAGGGTTCATCATGGTCCTGAGGACACCAGGCTGAGCCACCACTCTCTACTCAACTATTTCACTTCTGATTTAAAAGGATTTCAGAGTTGGAGAAACCCTTAACTTCTCTGTTGATTTCATCAAAGTAGGTTTAATTCCTTTCCCCATAGGAAGGGAAAATATGAATCCAGATCTTTTCAGAAGAGAGTTTTGGGGATGTTTCAGGAGCAGGATATTTTGAACAGTTTCAACTTTAAAGTTAGTATTTCACCTTTCTCCAAAATGCTTCTTTTCTATTATTACACAAAGAAGAACATGATTATGTATGAAGTTGATATAAGCCACACAAAATGTTTTGATTTAAAATATCATCTGGAAATCAATTTGTCCTTCCCAAATCTCAGGGAAAAATCAAAGTTTTTGTTCTATTGATACATGAGTGATTTATAGTGATGGAAAATGCACCACCCAAAGATGAACATTTGATGAATGGAAGTAGCCACAGGATTAATAGTTTCCTACTTCTTTCTGTGCTAAAGAAGCTAGAGGATTTGGGGCATAATACTTAGGATTCATTTGCATTTCCTATTTTCCAAGAAGTGCTGACAGATACAGAATAATATGACTTTTAGTATCTCCACCTCTGCTTTTGTAAAACTCCTATAAAAAGTTAGTTTTGCTGGTGAATATGAATAATATTCATAAATCCAATGTTTGCTTCTATGAATGTTACTACAAGCCTTATCTAGAAGTTGGGGTAAAACAGACTGGACACTTGAGTGATGGGGAAACTCAGTGCCCTGTCTTTGAAGGCCTTTTGTCTCTCTAAGTGCTTTGAAGCAAGGAAACACATGCTTGGCTCAGCTGCAGAGTGAGAAGTAGCTGTTGTTCACGCACCTCCTAGAAACAGCTAATGGATCTAGAAGAGATCACTTCAGTAATAATAGTAAATTTTTCCCTATATTCTTGTTGTAATAATATTCCCTTTTTCTTAATTCAGCTATTTACCTAGTATCACTATCCCAGTCTCTAACTATATTCCACAAGTAAAATTATCTTAATAATGCAGAAAGTAAGTGCTTCATTTTGATTCAGGACGCCCAAAAGAAAAACCCCTCACATCTTACAGCTGCCAACAGCTCCCAGTTAAACTTCCCCAGATCAGCTGCAGGAGTGCTGAAATTTAACACATAGTTTTTATTGCTGTCAGGCAAATCTTGACTTAGAAAAACATTTCTGCATTAAAAAGTATCTCTCTGAAACTGGCAATCCTACCAGTGTGTGCTTTAGCTGGGGACAGGCCATCAAAGGTCAGACACCACTGAGCCTGGTCAGTGCAGTGCCATGTTTCTCTGTACACAGAACCTGTGGGAAGATAGGCTGAAGGGATAGTGCAGAAGGCAATCTCTGACAATGAGTTCCAGCTGTACTGGTTACTGGGGAGTGGAAACATCTGTGCCTGCCCAATGAGTTTGGGTGTTAAAAAAGAGTGGGCTAGCTGGCTACCAGTTCCAGTTTGAGTTGGAGCTTGAGACCCAGAGCGTGCTGGCTGTGAGGAGGAAGGGACATGTGGTGGTGTCAGGGACAGACAAGGTAAGATGCTGTGTGAGGGACAGACAGGGTTAGGTGGCTGGGAAAGGGACAGGTTGGGTTGTAGTCAGTCATGCAGAGAGGAGACAAAGTCAGAGCTGTGTGGAACTGCCTTTGAGAGAAGGAGTCAGAGTTGCATGAGGGAAGTCTGCTGAAAGAAGGCATTTAAAGTTTTCTATTGGAGATCTGGTGGTGATGCCAGTCCAGTCTGTCGTGATATATTACTGCAAGAACCTGGACAGTGGTACCTCCACAGAGTTCCACAGCACCAGAGGGATGCCCCAGTTTGCCCCAGGAATGGCATAACCAGAGCCACAGGAGTGGCCAGGCTGATGTCTGCTGCTCAGCACCTGGTTGTCCAATGGCACACAAGGTGCTGATTCCTGAATTCCTGATTCCAAAAAATGCCTGCATCCTGCTGCCTCTTTTGAATAAACAGCAGGCTCTTGCTCTGCTCTGAGGCACCAGCCTTCTCTGAACTGCAGGAAGAGCAGCTAAACCTCACACAGCATGAGCAATGAGGTTTGCCATGTATGTGTGAACTAGGCATTTACATTCATTTTCAGGTGATTTGTAATTGTCCAATTTAGTGATAAGTAGTTTAGCGATTTGCAGATAATTTGGGTGTTTTGTTGACTTGCTGATGTATATGGCAACAATATATAATGCTGAGGCTGGCCTTAGTCTGTGTTCCTTTTTTCACTGGCAGCTACCTTGGCACCTTGCAGTGAAGCCTTAGAAGGGAGAGTATAAAGGTGCCTTGCACCTTTACAGCCTCTGGCACACCTTGATCCTTCCCTTCCCCTGGTTCCACAGAGGAAAAAAACTTCTTTTGCTCTCATCTTGGCACTTTCATCTTCAGCCTGATTTAGCTGGGCTGGTCACCAGCTCTGCAGTGGAGTGACAGTACACCAGCACCAATTACAAAGAGGGCCAGGCAGCTTGGGTTCTGCAGGGAGGCTGCAGGTGACCAGCCCAAGAGAGAAATGAGAGGCTGGAGCAGCCTTGGACCCTCTGTCCCTCCTGCTCTCTGCAGACGGCCAAGCTCTTGGTCAGCAATTGCTGGCAGTGCTGTGAAAGCTGCATACCCTGAGATTGTGTTTTTTAAGACAGTCTTAGATATGCTATGCTCATACTGACCTCAGCTGAAGATAACAAGCCTTTTCCTGGGGAAAAAGGGACAGCTTATCCTGTGGCTTTGCTCTGCAAGGTTTTATTTTACTTTCCTTTGATGCATCAGTGTGGTTAGGGAAAGATCCAGTTCTAGATGGAACAAAGGCTAGCTCATGAGTTTCTACCTAAGGATTGCACCATGCCCTTAGATTGTATCTCATCCATGCTGTTCTTCACGCTGACTTGTTTGCAGCAGACAAGGGAGAGAATATCATGTCTGCAACACTCATGGATGGACAGATAGCCGTGGGGTATCAGACATCACCTGAGTGCAGCTTGCCTGACCCACCTCAGACTAGGGATCAAACAACAGAGGTGCTGTCTTTCTTGGACTGATCCAGTATCATAACACCAAACTGCCCACAGTGAAAGTGTTTGGTCATTAGGCCTCAGGCAGAGATTGCCAAAAGCAGACCAACATAGCACTATTTTCAGAGCCACTTTTGTCAGCAGATTTATTTAAATCTTTGCAGGGTCTTTCCATAGTGCTTGGGAGCAAGGAGAAATTAGTTCTGCTTCTGTGTTTGTAAAGAAAAGATTTGCTGCTAGGAAATTTTGCTATAATATTCAAGTATTTTCCACAAACATATTTGGACTCTTTTTTTACCTAAAACTGTACATATTTTTCTTTAACAGTCTTACATTAATGATCCAACACCCATTCTCCTACCTCATGCTAATACTCCCTCATCTCACAAATCATAGGAGTACTGTGGTGATTGATAAATGTCTTTGAACTGGAAAGTGCTGAGTCTCTGTACACACTTGTGCTGCTTTTGAGTGCAGGGCAGTCACATACCACCGTTATGAGAAAGCTTAGGAAAACAGATATTGATACCTAGGAGTTTTATCCACCATAGGAATGTAATAAGGAAGAATAACTTAAAAGTTAGATGTTTCAATTCATTATTGCACATTCTAATGAACCTCTTTCCATCTGTTTAATAGGTTCAGGGCAGCTCAAAATGGAGCTCAAATTGAAAGCTGCTTTGCAACCTTATCTACTTGCACTCTGGGTAATGTGAAGAATTACAGAAATATGTTATTGCCCATTGTGAGGAGCACAGTTAAATTATGTGACAACAAAGTGCAAGTTGAAGGGTATGGATTCATCCAAATTCTGCCCCCTAGATGCTGGGACACTGCCTGGGTCAATCTGTAGCTCTCACATAAAGCATCCGACACATGCCTGAGGAAGTACTGCCTGATGAAACTGTTAGGTCAAGCTGCACTCAGGTTTTTTGTAGGTTTTTTCCCTCATCCATCTTTAAAATGATGTGATTGGAGTGTAAAGGCTATTTTAAAATGTTTCCTTAATGAGGATACTTTGCTCACATTTATCAGTCGGTGCTAACTGCTTTCAGAGTTCCTCTGTTCCTGTAACTCAACCACCAACCTGGGAGGGCTTGGGAAGCACATGCTCAGCATCTATAAACCAGCCACTGCCATTCACCAGCTTTGCTCACAGAGGACATGTTAATTAAAGTCAACTGATTGGAAAAATAATTACAGGAGAACAGGGATGGGGAAAGCTTAGGCCCATCATTTAAAGATCTATGACGTTTGTGTGTTGTTGAGAGGTAGCAGTTTTGTTGGGAGGAAGGAGGATCTCTTTCTTTCTCAGATTCCTGTGCTCACTGCTTGCAGAAACATGCAGTGGCTGCAGGCAACAAGCAGCAGCATTTCTTTAGTTATGCAAGTACACGTGGCCTTTTATTCTTTCAAATATATGCTTTCACCTAGCTTTGTTATTGTTGTATCTTGAGGTGTCCTGAAGAGTCTGTAATGTCTAGCCTTTGCATTCCTGGACACAGTTATTCTATAGGATGTGGAATAATGTAAGCATTCTGTTAAAAACTACTATTGTAGCATTCCTTGCTCTAATTAAAACCTGTCTAGGGATCTTCTTTCTTGATGCTGCCTTTGCTTCAAACAAAAACATTTCAACAAATCAAATCCAGGGAAAATGGTTTCACATTTTAAGCTAATAATAATAATAGTTTTAGAAACCCATATTTGCTCAAGGGTATAATTCATTAAAAAAAGACCTTAGAATTCAACACTAAGCAAATATAAACCCCTTGTTATTTGGGGGTGGATGTTTTACAGCTATTCCCTCTCAGGTGATGATTCTGCATTTCTCACCAGCTCTGTGTCCCACCAGCTGCATTCCCAGCAGGGAGGGAGGGGCAGTGCCCAGGGCTGTGAGACTGGGAGCCCCTTCAGCTCCCTGCAGCGTCATGGCCTTCCTGAAAAACCTTGGGCAAGGCACCTGCCTTGTGCCTGTTGTAGCTTCTTCCTCCCCATGGGCATGCAGAGAGCATAAATAGGTGACAAAAAGGAAATACTGTATGTTCAGAAACCAAATACAGTTCTTAGAAAGCTCTGACTAGGCAGATTTACAAAATGGTGTGAGTTTGGTGTTGTACTGGCCTTGCCACCACTGGATTTGTTTGGAAGTGCCCATTTATCCAAACCCCTGCCTATGTAGCCAAACAAACACTGTAGTGAACCAGAGGGAGGGTGGGTTGTGTTCCCTGTTTGCTCATAACAGCAGTGGTTGGAACTGGAACACAGTTACTTTGAAGGCTAATCTGACTCCCCTGGTGCTTTAGAGATAGCATTTGGCATTTAAAGGTAAATATATGTAGTAAATGCAAATGTCCATCCATACTAGATTCACAGCAGGCACAGATGGACCTGCACAAGGACTTAGAAAACCTGGCTTTGCTAGTGCTGAAAAACTTAGTGATATTTTCGTCTAGTTTTACTTTTAAAGGTGTGAGAAAGTTTTAAGGTGAAAAAAAGAATGCACAATTACTGTCTGCCATAATTTGAACAGAGAAAAAAGCTGAATTTGCTTATGCATAGAGAGAACATAGTGCTGTGCGTTCATTTAAGATACAAGCATCCCTCAGTGCCTGGCCTGGAGCTCTGGCTGCTTTACACACTGAATAAATATAGTTGCCACTAAATAATGTTAATAACCTTATCAGTCAGAGTAACAGAATTACTTCATCTTTCACACCTCATGTTCTTCTTTGATGCGTTTTAGAAATTTAGAATGCCAGTACACTACAGAAAATTTAAAACTTGCTAAGGAAACCATGAAAAGCATACAAGTTGCCCCAACACCAAATATTCCAGGCATATTAAGAACAAATCTTTAATGACTTTTCCTGACATAATTACTTTGAATCATCACCTCTCCACAACCCATCCTTTCTGCGAACTGATGTTATACAGTGCTTCTGTATCTAAAATCCCCTTTGTAAACAAAGACCAGCTTCAAAAACTTTCCTTTAGAGCAGACCACATTTGCAGTAAAAAATATGAGGAAAGCAAAGTGGTTGCTACCCCTGGAACCTGTTGCTGACCTCCAGCTAAGCCCTTGTAATCAATAATTTGCTACTATGAAATCCAGTTATATTTTGGGAACCAGTTCCACTGCCTGTGCTCTAATGCACCTTTCCTTGTGCTACTGGGAAATGCAGGATTGGCATAGCTCTGCGGCAGAAGCATTCACTTTAATTAAGACATGCATCCCTGGTAATAGTTTTCCTCCGTGGTTCCCATTCCTTCACTGTTTCACTTGTTAGTATCATACAAGGACAGACACTTGTTCCAGTAGGACTTTTTATGGGTTTAAAGCCTCAGGGCTGTGCTCAGTGTGGGGTTTAGAAAGACACACAACAGGCTCGTGTGGGACCAGGGCTGCTTTGGGACTGCAGGAACAGTAAATGTCAGAGCCAGCAGTGAGGATCCAGAGAACAGAGCCAGAACCTCTCTGGAGCTGCCAGGGGAGGAGAGGCAGCCCTGCCCGTGGCTCCTGCACACACTCCTGCTTCCTGCCACTCTCGTCCCTCGTGTTTACTGCAAGCCACTAAAAGGGGTGACCAGGATTTCCCCTGGAAATCAATTTGCCTGCAGAGCTTCTTCAATGGGTGACCTGTGGTGGTCAGTTGGAGTGTGAATGTTTTTTTCTCAGAGGTGGAGCAGCAGCTGCTAGTTCTGTGTTTGGCATGAAGGTGCAGCTTTCATGATTGTTCCCCACACATTATCTCCCTTTATGGTTTTCATATTGTTTAATCAGTGAGAAATAAAAATAAAAAGTGATGCATTCTAAGCAAACTATTGAGAGGGATTTCTCTGAAAATTGCAGTCATGGCATGACTGTTTTTCCCCAAATGCAGTTTTTAACTATATACTAAATTGTCTTTTCTACATGTTAAAAAAAGGACATAAAATTAAAGACAAACTGATGGGACAGAAATAGACTGGATGATTGCAATTAACTGTACAAAAGAAATACTGGAGAAATCAGTTATTTGGTCTAAATGAGAAATTAAATCTACTAATCTTGGAAAAATAAAATGCCCTCTATGCTAAATTTTAGGGGTTTGGTTTCTTACTTCTTGTAGATACATTACACCAGACTTCCAGATGAGAGGACGAAGACTATGAGTGAAGAGTGCCCTGGAGATCGCATGCAGTTCTTTTCCTGGGTCAGAACTGGATTGATCTGAGGACAGTAATTATGAGGCTGACATGTATGTTCTCCTTCATCTTGCTTTTTGGAGCAGTTGGGCTCGTTGTCTTCATTCACCTGCAGGATCCAGAAGAAATAGTTCATCAGCAGACACCAGGTTAGCATTCCTATTTCTGTTTGAATCACCTGCCTTTTCATGATCAATATTTTGTTCTTATATTCTCAACATGTTTTACATATTTCACAGAGAATACCTCAAAATAAGTTTGTCATTCTTAATGAAGGCTACCTTGAAAGTAATTATCAATGTCTAAAAAAAATAAAAAGCATTTGCTGAAAAAACAGTTCCAAGAATCAATTAATTGATTATACAGGGGCCTTTGCCAATGTGCGTAGGGTCAGCTGGGTGGAGTTAAGTTTCTGCTAAAGTTGAGACCAACTTTTGCTACCAACTATATCAGTATAAATGTGAAAATGAGAGATTTCATCAAAAGTTCTGTTCCTGGAAATGCACACCTCTGAATTTGCCTTTCTTTGCGTACAGTATTAAGTGTGTCATGAGATGCAAAATAAGAGATGTATGAATGAGTCACATTAGAAACTTTAAATACTTTAGAATGCATTCACTTAATTAGCTTAACTTCAATTAAACCTGTAATAACTATTACTCATATGCATGTTATCTTCCTGCACTACTAACTTGAAATTGTGAAGAGCCACAAAGGCCGCAGAGATAGGAGAACTAGAAAATTGTGGGCTGCAGTAGTAGTTTCTTTTTAAAGAAAGGCACAAAAGTAGTATGAAAGGACCCAAGATCTCTTGATTTACTTACAGTCCTTTTCTCTTTGACTTTGGCTGTAATGAAGACTACTTTAGAGCCTAGACAAATGCCAGTGCAGTTACTCTTGTTCAGGATAATGCCACTGTGTTCTAGGGTTTGGTCCTTGTGTTTGCTCTTATATGCACTGAAATTGCCCCTTGACTGAACAAATGCTTCATGAAAAGTTTATTTGTTTGACATCTTCATTATACAGTGAACACAACTGTGTCTATTTAAAATCATTGCTAACATTTTTAAAGAAGCTGAACTGTAACACTGAGAATTCTGAAATAATTACATTAATTGCTAATTTCTGTGTCTAGGTTTAAGTGCTTGTTTCCATGTCACAAAATAATCTGTACTTTAATATGTTGTTTATTTAGTCCAACTGAACACACCAATTTTGAAAGCAGCCACTCAGCTGAAACTATAGAAGTAATGAATCTTCAGTGTTGTGCAAAGCAGAGAATTAACTAGTTCCTTCAGTACTTTTGCAATTTATTTTTGTATGCTTAGATGCAAAAGAGTTTATAGATTAAAAACAGAGGTACTGGCCATATTTGACTGAAACTGGCCAGTAGTTTAGGCATGAGGGAAAGGTGTATGGACAGCAAATGCAGGCAGTACTCTAATGCATCTAAGAATGTGTAACTTTACATTGAAAAGTTAATTCTTTGCTCCTGAAAGAGAAGGTTTCCTAGTGTGGTCTCAAAAGCAGTGCAATTTCTTTTCAATTTTTTTCATTGTGGGTCCCTCATCTTGACCTGTTCTCTGCCATAAACCGCTTGAATGCTGACTGCTGATTGTAGTACACTGGAAGTGATTTTTTTAGAGCAGCGTAGCTGGAGAAGGGGACACTCAAGCATATTTAAATAAAAGCAAGTTTGAACAGAGCTCCTACCCCTGGCAGGAAAACCCACTCTGTAATGTGCTCAATTGCTGTGGATACCTAAAACACAAACATGCCAACAATGCTGTTACTGCCAAAGGTGTGTAATCAATTCCTCAATTCTCACAGTCAATTACTATTTATGTTAATAGGAACCAGGCTATACCCTCGAGTAAAAGGTGCTCAGTACAATTACTTTTATTCTGTTTGGCTGATTTTCATGTGTGTTAAGTGCTTTCAACTCCCAATGGACTGAGAAACTCCTCATATCCACTGCTTTTGAAAATGATACCAGTTATCACTAAAACATATTAGGTGACTTAAAGAACATGGGAAAAAATATCCATTCATTTATTTAAAAAAAACAGGTTGGCATATTTCCTTTCTAGACAGTCTCCTATGAAAATCTGTCAATCACAGGCAACGTTTTTGGAGTGCTGAGAAGGATCCTTCCCTTTCTCTACTTAGAGTGTTTCTCCATAAAGGGGCCTGGTTCTAATGGAGATGGAATATTGCTATAATTTGCTTGCCTGATTGCTCTCTTGAGAGAATTGAACAAATGCACGTATCATTAAGCTACTTAGGACAACAGATTCTGCATGGAAATGCTTTACTGGATTAGCCTTTGCTTTTGTATTTCCTATGTAGTAAAACACATTTGCCAGACGCTAGAATCTCATCAGCAGGGCTGGAGAGAAGTTGGTAACACTCATTTTCCACTGAAAAGCAGCATTGGAGCCTTTGCATTGTCCAAAAGGACATTTTTTGTTGTTAGTATGTTCAGTCATCTTTAATTTAAAATAGAACAACTTATGAAACAAGATTAATAAAAATACTTTGGTACTTCAGTTTTATCTGTCTGTTTTGGAAATTGTTCTTGATTGTTTTAGTCCTAGCAAGCATGACAGTGAGACCTTGATGTATTACTTAAACCAGTATAAAATCCACAGTCATAAAACTTTAAGTAATGCTTACATTACTTTCACTGAGCAAAGTACTCCTGACAGTAGCTGTTTGTGTTGATTTGTTACTATTCATTTATTCTTTCCCTGTGCTTCACATTGCTACCTAATTGTGATGCTGTACTGAGAAAGCAATATCAAAGTAATTTTCCACAACATTAGTTACAATTTTCTTCTGATCTTTCAAGTGAAAAAATCCTATCCTGTTGGCTTCTGTGAGCATATAAACCTTAATTACATTTATCTGTTGGAAACCAATGCTTACGAAGTACATGTGCCCAGGACAGTGAGCATAGGGCTTTTTTTGCTGATTGACAAACATGCTGTCTGTGTAGTTTTATTTATATAACACACATCACTCTGAGCAGATATATTTAAGACAGACAGCCATTTGGGGTGGGCAGAACAGATTTCCCAAAGCAATATATTAAATACAGTAGATATTCCTGTGGTCATTAAAGAGACAATAACTTCACTTAGGACAGTTGTTTTCTTGGCATGTATGAAGAGTGCTCTTACTAGGGGGAACTCAGGATAAAAACTGAGGGGTGGTATGAGTGATAGTCATACCCCATAGAGGAACACAATGTTATTGTAATAATTCTCCCTGTATAATTATATATGCCCCCTGAACAAGCATCAGGGCACAAAGCTGGGCAGAGAGTGGATTGAGAGCAGGAGAAGGACTTGGGGGTCTTGGTGGCTGAGAAGCTCAACATGACCTGTATGTGTGCACTGGCAACCCAGAAAGCCAACCCTGTCCTGGGCTGGACATCAGTGTTGGCAGCATGTCAAGGAAGGTGATTCTGCCCCTCTGCCCCACTCAGGTGACACCCCACATGCAGAGCTCTGGGGTCCCCAGCACAGGAAGGACATGGGGCTGCTGGAGACAGTCCAGAGGAGGCCATGGAGCTGCTCCAAGGGCTGGAGCCCCTCCAGAGCCAGGCTGGGAGAGCTAGGGGTGCTCACCTGGAGAAGAGAAGGCTCCAGGGATACCTTAGAGCCCCTTCCAGTGCCTAAAACAGATCCAAGAGAGCTGAAGAGGGGCTTGGGACGAGGGCCTGGGACAAAAGGACAAGAAGGAATGGCTTTAAACTGAAAGAGTGTCAACTTGGATCAGATGCAAGGAAGAAATTCTTCCCTGTGAGGCACTGGCACAGGTTGCTCAGAGAATCTGTGGGTGCTCCATCCCTGGAAGTATTCAAGGCCAGAATGGATGAGGCTTTAAACAACCTGAACTAGTGAAAGGTTTCCCTGGCCCATGGCAGTGGAGTTGGACCTAGATGATCTTCAAAGTTCCCTTCCACCCCAAACCATTTTACAACTCCATGATTTCATGATGTAAAACTTGCCTTCTGCAATAATCATACCATTATTCTTCAACAGACACACTAAGGGATTTGTTCTAAGTCAAGCACATTTGCACATGGTGCACAAGAAAAATTTAATATATAGATCCCCATCCTAATGCTAATGCATAAATCTCCTGTCTGTGACAAGACAGTAAACATGAAAAAAAGACTTTACAGTAGCAAAATAATTTAGCCACTTCACCACTGTGTTTGTCCTGGAACTGATGCCAATTTGGGTTTTTTACTTTTTTCTTTTATATATTCTTTGTATTCTTTGCACATATATTTGTAGCTCTGTAGCCTATTGTACTAGTAGCTAGTTTTCCCAGTTATTTTCCATGGCCTTTCCCTCAGCAAAAAGACAAAACACATTCCAGAGCTCCAGGCTCTGGGAGGTGCAGGAACCCTGTGCTGTCTTGGTTCTTCCTAGGAACCAAGGCCAAGAACAACTCTTTGAGATCCATTTCATGGACAAAATACAGCTAATGCTGAGGGGGGAACCCTCTTTTATATCACCTCCTTACTAAAATTATCTCGAGTTGCATTTCCAGGTTGGGGAAAAGGCAGCAGGACCACAAAGGAGAAGGGTCCTGTCCAGCCTGTGGTAGAAGGAGGCTTCTTCAGCATAGAATGTGCTCCCTCTGTTATCAGGGTGTGCAGTGAGAGTCAGCAGGGCAAATGAGCCCTTCCCAGTCTTGGCCAGGGCCACAGCAGTTCATGAGATCCCTGGGAACATGGGCTGTGAGAGCTGCATTTGGGCCATACAAGAGACAGCAACTTGGAGCAACAGTGACACTGAGAGAAGAGTCAAAGGGCACAGCATATCCTGGCAGATCTCAAGTGCATTTCAAACCCCACATAAACTTCTGAGCCACAGACCATCCAGTCCATGGGCTGGAGATGGGGCTGTGCTCATGAATAGCAGGTGGTTGGTGAGGTCCTGAGCACCAGGAAGGAGCACTGCTTCCACGTGGCACCAGGTAAATAAATGTACTACAATCCCCATAGCTGCACAGTGTACTTGAGACTCTGTGCCTTATGGACTATAGTCAGAAGAGATAGGGTGTTTTAAAATGGCATAGACTTTTCCAGTAGGAGATTTTGCTACATAAAAACTAGAGAAAGTAATCTTCTATATAAGTCTGTGGGGAGAAAAAAATAATTGCATTTTTGCCATATGGTTACCAAATTCACAAACCTGTAAGTATTTTCAGTTAGAACTTTTTAGATTAATATATATGGTCACATGCTTCTCTGGGAGCTGAAAAAATGTGGAAAATACATCTCAAAGGATCCGTATTATAAAAGCTCATAAAGGGTAAAAACATGGAATGGCTTTGCACTCTGACTGTATCAGAATTTGAAAGTCAAATATGAATATAACCAAGCCTGAAACTCATCTGACTGAGATTTTGCAGTGATTCCCATCTTACCTCATTGACCAGTTTCTAACATTATTCTATCATCCTCTTTATTTTCTGCTTTACTGAGGGTGTGATGGGGAGGAGAGGGAGGAAGGAGAGATGTGGGGAAGGGCTGGCACAGGGATGCTGCTGTCCCTGACAGCACAAGGGAGGCACAGCAAATACTGAAGCAGCCTTGGAGCAAATACCAGTACTACAGCTATACTCAAAGTTACTTATTCAGAGCACACACATCTTGTTACTCACAAACTACACTCCTGTGCACATCTCCATGCTCACTGTACATTTCCATAATGCTGTCCCAGTGCACAGTGCACTGTTTGTTTGCCAGAATGGAAACTTCCTATAAATACAGTTGAAAATGAATTAGCATTGTTTAATTTCAGAAGTAATTTTCCTGCCATTTGCAACTTACTGCTCTTTATAAGCTAGAAGCCATTTAATCTACTTCTCAGCTGACTGTATCAGCAAAAATGATGAGCAGAGGATCTGGTCACTGTAACAGAGGTGAGGTGGCTTGCTGATGCTCTTGAGGCAGAAGAAACATCTGTTATGTGTGTAGGGTAGTTCTGCCAACTCAAGAGAGGTTGAACCTTCTGCAGTCACACACTCTGAGTCTTCTTAAACTGAACTTCCCCGAACAAAGAACTTCCCTGCAGACTGGTTCACAATGGTCTGCAGTTATTGGGACAAAAAGAGAAATATCCATTTCCTTGTCTGCAAGGCAAGGCACTTAGTAGGGACTTAAGAGTATGATATTCCCTTTCCTGCTGCTTGAAATGGTTGTGGTTTAGACTGTGAATGTGAACATGGTTGTTTTTCACATTGGAAAGAAGTGCTAGCAATGATTTCACCAGCCTACTGCTGTAAGGGATCAAACACTGGCCAGATGGTTTTAAAGGAAACCCTACCCCACACTGCCAGTGCAAATCTGTTCTAACAAATGTAGTCCAGTGTAGAAAGCAGTAACAAATAAGCTGTTTTATCACCAGTGTGCTATACAGAGATTGTCTCCAACAACCTTCTCCTTGCTTTCATGATTATGCAATATTCTTGGCAGTCTTATAAAAAATGCAGCATTTATTTATTACATGGTATTGAGAAGGCACCAATTCCCCCCCACTTTTTTTTTCTTTTTTTTTAGTTTCTGTCAACATTCTTGAGCCTAAAGCCTAGTAAAGCAATTACAGCTCTTATGCTATAGCATGGCAGACCAGTATTCATTTGACAAGTATTTCCTGTCAACCATCAGCAAGTTTTTCACAGGAGTCACAGCACTGAGGTGTTAAGGCTGTGGAACTGGGATCCAAAGCTGCTGTGATTTTCTCCTGTCTTGCCCTACTGCTCATAGATTGTGCTGTATTGTGTTATATCAGGCAATTCACCTATTCAGTGTTTCCATTTCCTCTTATAAAGGGAATTCTCTGCAGAGGATTCAAGGTACCTGAGGACTTTTTTTAGATACCCTGACAAAAGATCAAACCATATTAACTATGATATTATCACCAAATCCACTGCACTTCCAGCAGCAGTTACAATCCCACTGCAGTGGTGCACACACACTGAACCAGATGACTGAACCAGATCCACTGCCCATTTATTTGATGACATAAAGACCATGTCACCTAATCCCAAATGTATTTATCAGCACAAAACCAGAGTGGTGTAGTGGTGACTCACTCACTCCCTTAGGGCAGCTTTCACTTCCACAAATTTCCCTATCCTCTCTCTTTCTGGGAGCATTTCTTCTCTGACTGGTTAAAAAAAAAAAAAAAATAAATAAAGGGTTGAAAGGTTTGGTATTTCCTTTGAAGCTTAGTTTTAAAAACTGTCAGAGGCTGACACTTCCTTGTTGTGTCTGGCAAAATAAAAAGCAACCTGCCATCTCCGAGCTGCGTTCATTTATGGTGCTTGGCAACGTATCATGGCCAAAACTCAGCTGCACCATGTCAGAGGACTGTCAGAATGGCAGCTTCCTGAAAGTATATTCCCAGGGAATGAGCCTGGATACAGCTAAGATTCCCCTGGAAATTTGCAGAAGCACTACAAAAATGTGCAAAAGTTGATCAGCAGACTTGAATTTCACCTCAAAACATTTATTCTAAATATAAGACTGTATTTAATTTTCCATAGAAAATGTGTCTGCACTAGAAAGCCTCCTTCCATATGTCGGCTATCATTCAGTTTGCATGATTTTTAAAACATAGTAACATATTGAGGAGTTTAAGTCAGTTTAAAATACTTCCTGGATTTTCTGCAGTTTATGCCATTTTAAACATGTTTTATAATATATGTTTCCATTTCTGAAAGTTACTAATATTCCCTTAAAAGCTTAACCAAAACTTTCTCTCTCCAGCAATATCATCCTTTTTCATTTAGTAAACATTAATTTTCCTTTCATGATTCTAGTGGAGCTTGAAATTAAAGGTGGCTTTCTTCCCTATTGTGGCTTTCTTTGCATATCAGCATCAAAACTGCTAGTTTACTGCTTTAGCACCAGTCAAGAGAGCAAAAAGACCAAAGTAATTTATCTTGTGTAGGCCCTACACAAGATCAGCTTCTTGGGGACCTCTTTATAATTTTCTCCAAGCAAACAATCTATTTTTGAAAATAAGTGACTGGTTTGAGATCTGTCATCACTTGATATACACAAGGTGGTTAACTGATTTTAATCTTTTTCTATATAGGCCCTCTCCTGTAAGACACCATCTCATAGCAATAGTGCAATAAAGCCCTTCCCCATCACCTGAGTGGCTCAGCTGCTACCTCTGCTCCAGTGCCTCAAGGGCTCTTCTGCCCAAGGGTCAGAATATTCTGCATCTTGTGAAATTAAGTCCCATCTTTGTCACTTTTTGGTCTCAGCCACTTCAGAAGATCTCTGTGGTGATTAAGTGTAGCTGTTGGGTTAAGGATTTAACCCTTTAGAAGAAAGGGTTAAATAAGACACACAGCTACATGGTCCCTCTCATGATAGGAAAGAGACATTTATTGAGAGCACGATTTGTACTTTTTATAGTATGTTCCACAGAGCTAAGACAAGGCAGTAGCTCATTGGATAATTGAGAGAATGCCCATGGGACCGTAGTTCAGGAAGAGTCCCACGGCTGGTACCAGGAGTTAATCTACTGTTGTTAATCCCATTCTATTTTGACCAAGTTATCATCCTAGGAGAAAGTCTCCCTAACTGAAGCTGACACGTTATCAGCTTGGGAAGAAGCTGTGAGAGAACCAAGAGAAACTCCAGCCCGGGAATGATTTTCCTGGCTATAATTTTCCTAGGCCTCCAACAGTGTGTCCACAAATAAGGGTCAAAATGCTCCTGCCAGACCCTTCCTGTACTGCCACTTCTGCACATCAGGGCAATTCAGAGATGTTCTTTCACTCTTTCCTTTAGAATCACTATCCATAACTACAGAAATTGAGTATTTTGGGTCTTCTGTTCCTGTGCTTGGTTGGAAACCACACAACTCTTGACAGGGACTGTATGTCTGATGTTTTGCTCCTTGTATCACATTAGCTGAGAAATCTGGGCATCCCTAAATGATGAAAGCAGGACCCTCTGTGCCACCAAGGATTTGTGAGCACACAGTTACATGGGGCTGGGGGAAGGCAGGGACATCAAGTCCCTTTATGGAGCAATTGGTACTGAACAGCCTCAGGAGGGAAAAAAGGCAGGGTGTGAATGAAATTCCTTATCCTTCAAGAAGGCACCTTGAAGGGTGCTCCACTGCCCTGTTCCTTTTGTATTCTAATTCATTTTCCTTTCTCCTTCATTTGGCAGTGCTGAGCTTCCTGTAATGATGGCACACATAGTGCTTGGGACAAACAAAGGTATATTGGCTTTAGAATTACTTTAGGCTTGAATTTACAGCAGTCTTTGGATGGCCTGCACCCCCTGCAGTGAGAGTGGCTGATCTGGAAGCAGAGGACACACACAAGTCGTTATTGTGGCCAGGAGGACAGAAAGCACAAACCTAAATATAGGAAACTGGTCACTTGCCTAGTGGCTACTTGAGAGGGATGGGAGGGGAGACTCCTTTTCTCAAGCTGTAGGTAGTGTACAAGGGCCAAAGTCCTACATACCAGTTTTCAGCTTGCTGCATTTTTTTTCTTGACTTGTTTGACTTGGCTTCAATTGTTAATGAAGTCCTGTACAACCTAATACCCCTAAGTCAAACCACGGGAAAAATTACAAACAGCAATCACTGCTGCTCTGTGTGAATGAAATGCAGCTTTAATTGAGCCCTCCTAATTGTGTGTGCAGCTGCTCAGGGAAACATGATGATGCTTATCTCATACAGGAAAACAAACTCTGCTCACTATTCCACTGTATATGAATGAGAAGGTGTGTATTCAAATGGTCACAAGAGTAAATATACCCACCTGCAGGAAGAGACCAGGAATTTTATGCCATAGCAAAGCAATTCTGTACTCATTCAGACTTCAATGTAGTTCACTGTAATTGTTTAAAACTCATCCTAAAGACTGTGTGGAGAACTTAAACAGAGCTGGGATACCATTCACGTGCTGAAAACAAATGTCAGCACCTCAGTGACCGAGTTCACTTGGATACTGTGGACAGCCAATACTAACAGTGGAAACGAGTCATCTGCTTTTCTCTGAGCTGTTAAATTGAAACCTGCCCCTCCCTTCATTCAGCTCAAGAGATGCTATTTCCTTGTAAACAGGAGGCATCCTTAAATCATTATGTAATTAAAATTCCCATTATTCTGCATCTATGAGCTGCTCATTCTTCTACTAGTGAAGGGAATTAAGTTGCTCAAGAATGTACCAAGTGAGGTGTTATTTAACACCTCTGCACTGGTGATGTAGGTGTTCAGTGCTGCATGTTAAACCAGCCACATCCCTGAGTGGTCCAGTGGTGTATGCCACCAATACCTGCAGAAAACTTCTTGGCATGATTTATATTTTGTAGGAGAAAAAACAAAATGAACAGACCTTACCAAACCATTGTAACAACAGTATTAAGAACAAAAAGCATATGATCTCTCCCATATCTCTTCTACATACATGAAAGAGGAACAGGAAAAAAAAAAAAGATGTGTGCAGCAGAAGAATGGTGGGCAAGGAGGTCTGAGAAACATCAGCTGAGATACCTGCTTTTTCTGTTCTTCACATTTGAAATTATCCAATGAAACGAGTTTTGTGGGGTTTTTGTTGGAAAACATACAGAGAGACTACTTCTGCTAGGTACTTCAAAATTTTTTAAAAAGGAAAAAATTATTATTAAAATTAAAGTTTTTAATTAAGTGAGAATATAACAAAATTTACTGCAGGTTTATAATGCACGTTAATAGGCAATGGGTCCAGAATCAGTGTGACTGAAGTTCATGGGGTGCTACAATGGAGATAAGGGAAGTAGGAAGGAAAATGTACATTTACTACAGTTACCTTACAGTAGTTAACAAACTTAAAAAGAACACCTGGAATTTTTAAAGCACTAAATATTTCTAAGGAATAATGATATAATTATATTATGCTTCCATATACAAATCTTTGGATCATAATATATTTTTAATGTCTACACGTTTGCACACCATATTTTTCCTCTTGCTAATTCCAGAGATCAAATTATATATTCAGTATATTCTGATTATTCTCTGCCTTTTCCTCTAAAGGCAGTGGCTTCACTTCTTAATTGCGACCCAGTGGAGATAAGTTCACCACAACATAATTTAATGAACTATGGAAGAGTTACCTCTTTCTGCATGAAGTATCAAGCTGCATGTCAGAGAAAGAGTATCTCCTAGGTGATGTTTCAGTAGATAATAATTAAGTAAGACATTTCCTACAATAATACCACCCACACACAATTGCAGCCCTTCCCCCCAAATTGGACAACACATAAAGAGAATTAATAAGCTAAGGACACCATTCCTAGAAGAAATTCAGTCCCACAATTTCTTTCCTCCATGAAATCACAGATAAGAAATCAGAAACCTACAGTACAGACAAGGGAATTTTTCTGTTTTTCCCTTCAGCTCCAAAGGCTGAAATCTACTTTATTTACCCTTCGCATTTGTCTTGGATGTGCCATCACCAGAGTCCCTTCCAAGCCTTTCCTTTTTGCCCTAAATGATCCTGAGCAGATCAGCAGCAGCACTCTCAGCACACACAGCTTCCAGCTCAGCACCTCTGGCCCCCTTTACTGGGCCCTTTGGGAAGAGATTTCTGCAGCACCAGCCTTGCTGTATTTTTAACTTATTTATATTTTTGTGTAGAGAAAGAAGGTCAGACTTTAAAACATCCCCTGTGAGGTGGCCTGGGGAGCAGGACTGAGCTGCCCCCATCTCCCTCCAGCACACTGCCATCCTTCATCTCCCTCATCCACACCTGCTGTTTGCAGCCTGTCCCTACCTGAAACAGTGAAAGAATCCCTGTGTCCCTTGATCTTTGTATATTTTTGTTGCAATTTAATCTTAATTAGATTTCAGATTCCTCAAATTAGGGTGTGCAAGTCAATTGCTGGCTCCTGCTGAGTTCAGAAGTGTGTGTGGGTTTTTAGGCATTTTTACAGCATTCAGCCACTTTCCTCACAGNGCGATTTTACCAGCATGCAGCCACTTTCCTCACAGCTTCCACACCACCACTAACACATAGTCATGTGATTAAAATGAAAGATGTTTCACAAAGAGCTGCTGAGACAGCATTTCAAAAATTCTGAATATTTTAATATTAATTAATTAAATGTTTCTGTGTTTCTGTCCTTTTAGCAATCAAACACTGATGCTGTTAAAACATTGAAGTGAAAGGCTAATTATTCATATTCCAAGAGAAACTCTATTTGCTGCCATTAGCAAGGCAAACCATGTTATTTTAGCCATTTAGCAGAAGCAGAATCAAGCACAGAGCTCTGATCTTGATAGTAGCAAAGTATTTGCCATCTCCTTCTCCATGAAGAAGGTGCATGGTGTTAGAGGCTCACCTTGGGAAAAGGCAATTCTACTTTCTGGCTGTGCCTAAACAAAGCATTTATTAGACCTGTTGCATGTAATGACTGTTTTCATAGCATGTTGCATGCTCTAGTTCTTTTATTTAGCAAGCTTAACTATTCTTTGCCAGGAATTTCACAAAACTAAGATTCCTTGAATGCACAGCTGCATTTGGATTGTATGTCCATCTTCTCCACAGCTGTGTCTTAGCTGTGGGGCACCTGTAAAATGGGAACTCAGGTGCAGGTGGCCAAGCAGGTTTTTTAGACACAGAATGGGAAAATCCACAGGTTGTTTCACTGATAATTTCACTGTTAATTTCACTGTTTCCCATCACGAGGAGGAGCTGAAGCCAGACCCCCATGGCTTGGAGTCTCCAAGGAGGGGTGGACAGGTCAGGGGTCAGGGTATGCAAAATATGTGGGAACCATTCTATACTATATTTTCAAGTCCATGGATTGCTTTTAAGGCAACTAAAAGGTCCAAACAAAGGGGAAAAATGTAAGCTTACACCTAGCAAACCTCAATAGGAAGTGGTCTGTATGTCCACACAGTAATTTTAGGAGCTCACAGACTTAATGGATGTCAAAGCTACAGTTTAAAGGGTAGAGTAACCAGAAGTGCATCTAAAGCTATGCATTTGGTTGGAACTATAATCTCTCCAAAAGGAAATTGAAGTAAAGTATATTAGGAGTGCTCCACACCAGATACAAATAACCACCCAGCTGGAAAGTTGCATTTCCTTACTGGGCCAGTGCAGAAGGATGGTTAGCAGTAAATGTGCCTGTGCTTAATGGTCCTTTTTGCAGCCTCACTCAAGTTTACAGGGAAAAACCCCAGCCCCAGATTTCTTCAGAAGTCATATTTGCTTTGTCACTGTTCAAAGAACTTTTGAGGATGAGTCTTTGAGGGTGCAGAGCTCTCTTCCCCTCCCTGTGGTCCCCCATGCTGCTCATCCATGGCTCCAGCAGTGAGCAGTGCTGTGTACAGATCACATTAGATACACTCCAACTGCTCACAGCAACCACATTTTAACCCTCCTGCAAACATACATATTTCAGATTTCTTCTAACATTTCTTTCTATATCTGAAACATCAGAAAGATACATCTCTGTGTATATTGGGAAATAACGAAAGCTTCAGAATGGCTAATCTGTTTCAACATTCATCTTTCCCAAAAAGTGATGCAGAAGTGATGCATGTAGCCTCTGCTACAGCTGATGCAACCTCATCCTTTAATCTGTACTTCCATTCAGTTCCTGTCCCTCTGCCCAGACAACAGTGCAAGTCCCTATGGAAGTGAATGAGACTGGAAGGGACAGAATTCAGAAATCCTACAGACATTTCTGTAGGAAAGTTAGAGTGGGAAGGCCCTAAAGTAACAGGGGTAAGTCTCAGCAGGTTCCAGTGACACTTCTGCTTTCAAACTTCTAGTGCACTGGGCTTTAGCCATTCATACACATATATAGCTAATTTGCTCAAAGATTATGTTGGCTCCTAAAGCAGGTGGAGGTCCATGTACTTTAAAAATAGCTTTAGAAAACCTGATTCAAAGACTGTTGGAGAGAATAGTAACTTTTCTTGACTCACTTTCAAGTGTGTCCCAAGAATTTATCAGTTCCTGCAGCACTCTGCTTCAATAGAGTTGAACTCAGCTTACTGAACATGATATTCTGCTTTTTTCTTATTACTGGTTGGAATTTATATTCACAGTGCAGCACTTTGAATCAGAGGTTTTCCCCAGATGCCTCTGATGCTTATCCTCCTTTGTTGAAGAGAATGCTACTTCATCTTGCAGAGCTGGTGGCCTCTTTTCAAAATCTACCACGCTGCAAAGAATGATGTTGTCAGACAGAATGATCTTTCTCCAATTGCTTTTGCAGTACTTTTGTTATAAAGATGTTAAAGATAACATGGAAGAGAAAAGGAACAGATTTAGAGTCTTGGGATAACAAAATACAAAGCATGACAAAGAATCATAATACTGATACTTGTAATTGAAAGAGCTGCTGAGTAAGTCGATTCTGAGTTTTTGGGAAGAATAAGGGAAATTAGTAATGTAGATTGCTAAAATAATAAATAGATTTTTGTGAGAAATTGTAACAAAATTCTTTTAAAGGATTGTTCATTGCTTTGTTTCAATGCTGTAACTGATACTTATTTGTGCTAACTGGAAAGACCATCAGTCCAAGACAGCACACCTTTAGCAATCTGAGCCTCTAATTCACAGTTAAATTAATACAGGGAACTATTAAGTACAATAAAAGGTCAGGAATAGCATGAATATCATGGGAAGAGAGAGCCACAGCACTTACTCTAGCCCTGTGAAACAGAAATTATAATGAAAATATTTTAAAATGCATTGATATGGAGAATCCTTAGTAACATTACACTGACGTAAAGTGATGGCCCAGCTTTTGGGGCTGAGTTCTGCTCACAGGGTCAAGGTCTGTACACAGACTGCTAGATGATGTTTTATCAAACAAGAAAAAGACCTCAATCTACCTCTTACTGGTAACTATGTTAAAAGATTTATACTAGTGCTAAATACTTTGCAAAACCTGAGATACTGAAGAGTAGAAACCTTATTTTGACTAGATTTCCTATTTGGTGGAAAGAGGAAATGGGAAATAGCCTTCCTCCCGTTAAAAAGAAGGACAAAACCCAAGGGAACAAGAAGCCCTAAGACAGTGCATACTGTTAAATAAAGCCTGGATCTCCTCATTGCTGAGGGACTGTCCCCTGTTCCACATGGATGGAGCTGCAGTACCCGGGGAAGGTTCTTGGGGCAGAGTTGGGCTGTTGCAGGGCTCAGTGCCCCAGTGTACAGCCAGCTGCTCCTGCATTCACTCCTGTGATGGTTCTCTCTCTTTGCTGCACCTAGTGAACAAGCTTTAAAGGATACAAACACCAAGTGGAGAACATACCTGGTGGGCTCTCTCCAAGTATCTTTTTCTTGCTTTCTACCTTTGTAAACAAGTTAAAAATGCAGCAAATAGGAAAATTGCGAGTGACGCTTCAGACCTTGCTGGGTCTCCTACCATTGCCACTCTGAAGAGCACAGAAAAGTAGTTATGCCAATTAAAAGGGTTGGAGTAATAACTTTGAAATAGCAGATATCTAACTTGTCATTTTTGAGTGAAGTCATCTAACACAATTTCTGAATTTTCTGGATTTTTTGCACAAAGTATTGTAGCCTGCACAAGTCTTATAATTAAAACACTATCATAGTGAATAGCATGTACCAGAGCTGAGGATTAGGTGATCTTACTCCTGTAATAGGATTTGCCTGCTAATTTGTCACTGAAATGACAGCAGCCTCTGTTATTAGGAGCAGAGATATTGCCATGCTGGCTCAGATCAGCAGCCCTTCTACCCATTAAAATATCCTGTCTTTAGCACCATACTTTAGTACATACTTTAGTATGTACTGGTTTAGAAGAAAAGGCAAGGTAGTCTGTTCTGGAATAAACTGCTGTCAGGTAAAGGTTCTTCAGTATTCTCATTACTAACACACAGGTTATGCCCTAACCCAGGAGCACTCATATTTCTAACAGAACTCCTTTTATGTTGGCAAAGAAGCACAATCTTTTAATTTCTCTTCATAAAATTGTCTTTCTGTGACTCCCAGACAATTGCTTAATTCAGAAGATACATGGTGTGATGGCTCTCCTTGTTCTTCATCTGAATTTTTTTGTGGCATCTCAGTCACACCCAGAGCAACCCATGATGGTTGCATGGGTAGAACTTCATGAGAGACAAAGACCAAAAATTGAGGGATTCACCCAGAAATGTGTGACACAGTGATGTAAGAAGTGAGATGCATAGAGAAGACTCTTTCCTACAGCCAGTTCCTGAAATCATCAAGCCTCAGGGTCAGTTCAAGAAATCTTGGACTTCATAAGACAACAACAATGGTTGTGGGAATTGTAACTGAATTCAGTGATAACTCCTGCCTTTTGGAAAACAAATTCAGATCTTTAGGCAGGGCTGTCAGGAAAGAGGTGAGCTACAGCAGCTTCCATGGGCAGCTTCCCAGTGACAAGGGCTCCAGAGCACCAAAGAAAAACCTTTGCTGTATCAGCACAGTCCTGCCCTGTCACCCTGTGTATAGAATGTGCAAGGAAGGAGGATGCTGAGGAGGGAGAGGAATAGAGGTGGGTGATGTGAGAAGAGCAGCTTTCTGAATGCTTGTCTCATCAAAGCTCAAAATCCCTGCCCATGGCTAGGTCACAGATCAGTCTGGTTCTGACTTTACTTGTAAGCTGGAATAATTTCATGATCTGGGATTCTTCTTTCTTTGTACTCCAAAACCAAGTGATCATTCTGAAAACTCACACTATGACTTCTGCATTTTTGTTTCTACTGCATAAGTAAGACAAAAACAAGCTCTGAAAGCAGTACACTGCAATATCAGGTAATTAAATCACAATATGCTCAAGCTCGTTCAAATCATTCATTAGTCAAACATCTGCTGCAGATTAACATTGGGCCAAACTTGTCTATTAGGTAATTCAATGGACTCCAGTACCATTTAAGCAAGGGATGATCTGTTCCAACACATGTACTGTCTGTGGGTAATTTACTCTGGTTTAAAGCTTCTCCCTTGCACTGCTCCAGCTTGAAATCCTCTTGCAGTGCAGTTGCTATTTGCTAGCTTGTGCTGACACATCCACTTTTTCTGACTTAATTCAAGAAAATTCAAAATGCACACATTGCCAAGGAAATTAATTTATTCAATGAGCTCAGCAATGTCTATTCTTGCTAATTCTGTAATGCTGGAATAAACAAAGTCAGAAATTATGCTTGGCTTTCTAGGCATCAATAAAACCTCATAAAACTGCGAGGACTCATAAATTTCACTGTATAAAACCTGATATTAAGGCAACCCTTAACTTGGAAAATTCATATTACATTTTAACCAAACAACAAATGAAGCTAATATGTATTGATTGCATTAAAAATTCATAAATGCAAAGAAAATAAATAAACAGTCTTTATAGCATTGCCATGTCTTTGAGGCATTGATTAAACTCTGTAGATGCTGGTCTGCCACTCCAACAGCTGATCAGTAAGCCCAGTGTTTGTCCATCAATGTCTTTTGTCATTGGTCTGACTGTCCTGCTCCTTCCCAGGTTGGCAGACATTTCAAAAAATGAACTGTCACCGTGGGATAATCAATTAATCAAGCGTGAATTGCTTGACCGAATCTCCTAATGAATGTTAACATGTAAACACTTGTCAGGCACTTGCAGACCAGAGGGTTGGTGTGGTGCTCTTGGTGTCTGGGAAAATGACTGGCAGCACATCCCGTGAGCACAGACCTCTCTCGTTGTGTTAATAATGCACATTGCTTACAAGGATCTCTTTTAAATAGATTAGCTGCAACCGTAATGATTTTATTGATTTTACAATCTTTTCTCCTTCTGTAGAAATGGAGATGAATCTTTGCAGGAAGAAGTTGGTACCCTACAGGTCTAGGGGAGTATGCAGGGTATGAATGGTTGATGCATTTTCATGAGCCATTGCCTCTCCTCGCAAGAGCAGTTTGCAGCCAATCCCTGTAATTACAATACTGCTTAGCAACACCCCAAAAGTCCTATTGCTATTTCAATGATAAGCCTCATTCATAGGGATTACATTTGTTAAATTAATATTAAAACTATGCAACAGTTCTCCGTGAAGATGTACATTTTAATTATTTTGTATAAATACGGTGCCTTAAACCACTGGGCTGTGATTAGAAGAGTGGAGAGTAACTATTTCAGCAAACAGTGTTAATTGTCTGCAGTGCTATCCAGGATCCTAAGGCACTAAAGTGTCAATTTTTGTTCTCTAAACTTATTTCTTGAACCTTTAAATAAATCAATTTATTATCCAAACTGGTCAACAGAATGAGTTAAGGAATTTTTTAAACTAAAGCATTTTGTTTTTAAAGTCACTGACTTTCAACCAAACACTAGATTTTGTCCCTCGGAAGTTTTGTGGGTTTTTTTTCCCAACAAAGTTCACAAAAGAAAAACATTCAATATGATGTTTTTCTGCATTTAAACACAGCAGTTTTACATATAAATACATTTTTTTCTGGAGCACTTCCCCTCCTGAACAATCTCCACTGAGCACTGCACTTTTTAAAATGAGAGCACTTATTCAGATGAAGGATTATGGATTTAGTAATCCAACTTTAGTGAGGCTGGTTGTAAATTCAGAGCCTCTAGTCGTGTATGTGTGGTGATGAGCTGCAGTGTGGCCGTTCGAAGCAGAGCTCTGCTTTCCACGGGAGATGTGCTGGGCACTGCCTGCGCGATGCAGCCGAGCAGGGTCAGGCTTTGCATACAGGAACCATTTCACTGTATGTTCTTTCAAAAATTCAAAATCGCCATTTATGGACGGGAAATAGCTTTTAACTTTTAGTTTTTGAATGGTGCCTCTGCTCTGAGCAGGTTTTTGAGGATGCACGGAGGCGGTTTGAGCACGCAGAGCGCCGTTCGTGCCCCCGTGCCGGCGCTGCCGGTCTGCGGGAAGGGCTCGGAGCGCTCGGGACGGGCTGGGCTGGGCTGGGCTGGGCTGGCCCCGGAGCCCGGCTCACAGCAACGGGTCTGACCCTCTGCCAGGGCGGCTGGCCCCGGAGCCCGGCTCACAGCAACGGGTCTGAGCCGCTGTCAGAGCGGCTGGCACCGGGGAGCCTGCATTGAGCTGCTTCCCTCGGCTACAGAGCCTGTTTCTGCCTGGCTTCCCCGCAATGGAGCCAGCCGAAGGGCAGCAGCAGCCGCAGCTGGGCACCCTCGGAGCTCTCTGAGCACCCAGCCAGCCGTGCAGGAAAATGCCGTTTTCATTATCATCACTTTTATTTAGTGAACTTCTTTTATGGAAATGGCACACGGACCTTTGGAACGATGTGCATTGGCTTTTCATTGTGAAAGGAAGCAGTATGTTCTTTTACACCTCCCAGATCATACAGTGTTATTAATCTAATATAAAAAGCATCAAAGAATGAAAATGGCATCTGAGACAGTACATATCACACTGTCTACATGCTTTGCAAAGCATATAAAAACATGAAAATACGCTTCCAGCTGGCCTAATGCTAGTTATCCTATATGTTTCTCTTTTGCATAGAATCATTAAGGTTGGAAAAGACGTCTAAGTTCACCATCAAGTTACAAGGCCCAATCTTTTTGTCACATTATTGTAATGGAATATTTACTTAAACTTACTTATATTATTACATCCAATGCAAACATGTGAAGTCAGTTTCCAGAAAGTGACTAAGCTTATAAACCTTGGCTTTATCAACTTTCCAAAGCTTGAATTTTGATCAATGTATAGCTGTTCTGTTTCAATCAAAACTGATTTTTAATATTATTGCCACTTTCTTCTCTGGAACCACATGAGTGATAGAGCAGAGCAGCATGTTTCATTCATTCCCTACACTGTAGTTTGTAGCATAAGTGCTTCTTCGGAATAACCATGAAATTAATATGTAGCTGAAGTAGGAGTTATTTTCTCAAGAAAAAGACATGTCTTTGGAGGAGAGGCAAGCAAGGAAATCCCACCCAGGCTGCACAAAATATTCTCTAGCTGTGCCCTCTTGAGTGTGGTCTTCAAAATAAAGGGTAAAAGAGAAAGGCAATGCTCAAGTGTAACAAAAATATATCAATTAATACAGCTATCAAGTTTATTTTGCTTATCCTCATGGAGTCTGGTTCTCATTTATACTTTTCCACTATAACTTATACCCTGGGAAAGTTCATGTAAATAGCTAGGATGTATAGAGGGATGTTAATGTAACTAAAAGTAAGGTTCTCATAATGACTTTATATATGTATTTATACATAAATGAATAAAACAGCCTGCAATCGTCACACATTACTTACAGGTTTTATTTAAGGAATGGACATTTTTGCTACTTCCCTGGATTTAACAAAGTCAGTAGAAGGCAAACATAAATATAAAGGATTGAAAAGCCATTCCCTACATTTTTGAGGTCTGGATTCTCCGTACATGGCATTCTCAATCCTTTAATATTCCATGGTGGCATTTTTGGGCTGATAATAACTATTCTATGATATTGTTCAGGTTTTGTTCCCAAGCTCATTCAAGCTTGCATATCTGTGTAGCTGCAAAAAACTCAAAATCCAAACAGAAAAGCAGGTTGTAGCAGATACATTGAATCTGTGACCTCAGTGGAACCACACTGCTGAACATCAGCAGGTAATTTGGGCCACTGCCTCTGTCAGTGGCTCTGAGCAGGCATCACCACACAGGAGTTCCTGTCCCATTGCAGGTTTACTCATGTCCAAATGGCCCCTAGGCTGAACAGATGACTTCAGTAAACCCTAGCACTGGATTTTAATCTCATTTAAAACTGGGTTTTAATGAGAGATGCCCATAATAACGTTGTTCAACGTTGTATAAACACAACGCTGCAGTGATACCTGAGAGTCCCATCTATTTTCAGCAGTGCTCACTTTCGTTTATGGAGCAGCAATGACATTTCTGACACATGCTCTGTGGCTGTCATAACATTTTTTCTTAACCCTTTGCCAAAAGCACCTGGGACTGGAAGCTCCCCACCACCTGCCATGGACAAGTCTGCTCCATATCCCCCCGATGAACAATTCCAATGTCACCTCGAAGCCTCAGCCCACCAGCTGCCTGTCAGCCTCCTGCATTTTCTTGTTCAACAAGGACTTGACTTTGGGGAATCTCTGAAGTGTATTTCATATGGTTTCAAATCCATTTCCATACCTTCTAAAGTGCTTTATCCACAGCACATCTATGATTATCTAACACCACGTTACAGGGACCTTTTCGGAAAGACTTTGCCTGAAGCACTGATTTTGCAAACGTAGTCATACATGCTAAACCTTGATCGTGTGCCTACTCCTGTGAAAACCAGTGACACAGTGTGAATATTTGCTTTATACTTAATACACTGTGGAGTGATATAATGACAGAAAAGCTTCTCTGTGTAAACAGACTAAGGATTGTGAGAAGCTACACAAAGAAACAACACCCACACTCCTCCTTTCTTCCCTCATTGCAAAAGTTTTTTCTCTCTCTCAGTGGTATTACTGTATATTTCAGCTTCTACACTTTTAAAGCTGTTTTTAATTCAGTACTTTCATTTTAAAATTCTGGCTGAAGATATAAAGAACCTATAGCATCAGTATTTTGAAGGCTAATTAAACTCGCAGTATCAATTTTCAAGCTTTTAAAAATTGTTTTATATTTATTTGGTTAATCTTAACATAGCAGAGGTTTAGGATTTTTTTGCAGTCATCTTTAGTATTTTTCTGTTAAGATGAGGGCAGAACATTTATTTCATGAAACACAAAATGAGAACTACTCACAAAATCACCTTATTGCAGGAGACAGAGATTTGGAAAAAACCTCATGCATTTGAACAATTTTTTAAAATCATGCTTAAAATATGACAACAGGCATTTATTTTGTTGTTGTTGTTGT
>VZTT01010747.1:0-22974 GCA_013400855.1 Buphagus erythrorhynchus | reverse complement strand
GATGGCCAAGGGGCTGTGCCTTGGTGCAGCACAATAAAGCCAGCCCAGTTTTGCTGCCAGCAACCTGGTGACACACTGGGGACTTGCTCCTTGCCACACTTGCTCCTGCCCCATGGTTTGGTGGTGGGAGCAGAGATGCCTCTGCAGCCTGTGGGGCTTGGCCGAGGGGCAATCACCTGGACAGTGTGGCTGCTGCTGCCATGGGGTCCGTGCAGCCAGGCTGGAGCTCTGATGGCGCTGGCTGTCCTCCCTGATGGCCACCCTCCCTCAGGGTGTCCCTCCCTGCCAGGCCATCCTGCAGCCCCACTCCAGTCACAGCTGTTACCAATGATAAACCCTCTCATCTCCACAGACCCTGCTAACCCTGAGCCTTAGAAGGGAAACATCTGAATAAGCTCCTGGCTCTGTTCATGAAATTCCTGGACATAGTCCATGCTAAGATCTTTTTCTCTGTAGCTGAGTATTTTCCTTTGCACCTCAGGGATGTTACAACAGCTGTTTGTAAACAGTTTGCATCCAAAGTTAGCAGAAGGGTGAGTAGGGTAATCATGTATCAACTTTGTCCTCTTGAACATCTAAAAACTGTTGCAGCTACATTGGCAGTGTCATGGCAAATTTAAGAAGTCAGTTGAAAAGGCCAGTAGCCATCAGGGAACCACCCATATCTGCCCACACACAAGCAGGCTGGAGCAGGACTGGGGGATGCAGCCCTGTAGGATGCAGCCCTGAAGGTGCCTGTCTGATGGAGGCACACGCTGCCTCTGCTTGGGATGAAATTCATCTCACAGCCTGTGGTCAGCTAGAATCTAGGAGAAGCAGGTTTTCTGGGGAAGGAAGGAGGCAGAGGCTCATAAGAACTGTTGGAGTGAAGAAGCTGCAGGGCAAGCGTGTGCTGAGTGTTGAGCACTTTGGATAACCTGGTGTTCCTCTGCAAAATGCTAAGGTGGCTGTGGAGTGGCATAAAGCTGGGCTTGAACCTAAGCCTTGACACGGCTCCCCATGCTCCCTAGCCCTTCACAGTATCCAGCCTTGGAAACAAGATAGTCCTTCCCTGTTCTCATTTCCACCACGAGTCCCTGCTCTGAGCCAGCTGAGCTTTGTATTGAAAAGAGAAAACTTGGAAAAAAAAAAACAAAACAACCCCATAAACACCCTGCACCATCATGGGGGAAGGATAAAATCTTGTCATTACTGCATATGGGCTATCTATGTTTCCGAGAAGTTTTTGCTTTCCTATATAGCCTGAAATGGACTGGCTCCTGTGAGAGCTCAGCCCTGTTGCAGGAAGCTGTTGCCACAGTGATCCCTGGAGACCTCAGTTGGTGTAAAAGGGGGCTCTGCAAGTCTCAGTAGCTCAAAAAATGTGGTCTGATACATTTTTGTTGTCCAAAATCTGAGGTCTGATGCAAGACCTCAGATTTAGGACAGCTGAGCTTGTCACCCTCAGGAAGGGCCACAGCACTGAGGGGGGGGGGGGGGGGGGGGCCACAGCACTGGGCACAAGAGGGCTGGGGGGCATCTGCTGGCCATCTGTGTTGGCAAAGCTTTTTCTCTCTCTTTTTCTTCTCAGATTGTGTTACCTGTCATCGTTTCTGGGAACAAGTGTATTTTAAGAGATGTCTTTAAAACTGCCCAGCGACAGGCTCCCATTTGTACATGGCTCACAGTGCATTTGAATAAATCGAACCACAGCTTTTTCCAGGGGCTGTGTTTGCTCCCTCAGGCTTTTCTTTCCAGAGATGCCTCAGCTGCCTGACTTCTGCCTCTGTTGCAGGTGGCATAATGCCTCCATGCTTATCCCTGCCAGCCCTGACTGACTGGTACTGTGTGCTGGCACACCCCAGCCGTCCTGACAGGTCCTTGGGTGTTTTTCTGGATGGGATGGATTGGCACAGGCCACCAGCAGAACCCAGAATTTTTCTTTCCATCCTTTACTGGCAGTCTTTCAGCTGATGTTGGGAGGACCTTATTTACTTTCTCCTTCAACTAACACTTTCCCTTGGCATTAAAAATACCAGGAATGGAGCTGACACTGGCAACAATTCCAGAGTATTTTTTCCAGCTCCTGTGAAAGGTGAGTTATGACTCATTGTGCTCAGTCTGACACCAAATGATTCTGGGTGTAGATGTAGTGTTTTTTGCATGCGGCTGCTGAGGCTTCTGCTCATTTTCTGATGCTATTGAAGGCAGCCTGAATTGAAACAGAAAGGTGAAGTCTATGACCTCTGCAGACCTCTGGCACACAACCAGCAGCAGGAGCTACCTGAGATGGGGCAAGAGACTTTGTGGATTACTGGCCTGGTGTCAGGTTAGTGCCAGGCATTTGCTGTGGAGGGTCACTGCAGTTTTTTCGAGTGCCAGATGCTTAGTTAAGGAATAAGCCACATGGTCCCAGGTACAGCCCTGGAGGCTGGGGCTAGGTTAGGATATCAGCATGCAGAGTATGCTTATGGATGTCACACCCTGAAGCAAACTGAACAAAATGTACATTGCAAACAATTGCTCAATAAGAGAGGAGAAGCAGAGGGTGGGATGAGCCCTTGGGCTTTTCCAGAGCACAAGGCAGAGGTAGGGAATTATTTTTACTTGAAGCTGACCATGTCTAGCTCTTGTCTTCTCCTCTCCCAACCAGAGACTCTGCTTGGTACCAGATGCACTCTCTCCACTTGATGCTGCCTTGCTTTTGCAGCCTGACCCGTCAAACTGAAACAATACAGGACATGTTTTACAAGGTACTTCTGCAGTGGGGAGGGAGAATTTGTAATTTTATGGAGCTTGTAAATTGAACTTGTAAAGTCCTTTAAAGCCCATAGCTTGGGCATTTCATCCTACTGATGTTCAGGGATAAAGGCCAGCAAGGGCAGAGGTGAAAGGGGCCAGATTCATTGCTGACATGGCTGCAGGCATTGGAGCTTACAGAGGGAAGGAGTTTGGTGTAGTTTAACCATCAGCGTTACAAAATTATCCTAGACTGTCTCCCTTGCAGCTCTTGGGAGTCTCTCTGAGCTAGTTATAGCCTTGTGTGAATATGTGAGTACAAAAGACTCCAAGTCAGTACAGCTGAGTCAGGACTCAAAAGAAGTGGTTTTGGCTTGTACTTCACCAAATATGGCAGCATTTGGGGAGACAACTTACAGCTCTGGCAAATTTGGTTTGTGTGCCTCAAAGGTTGAGGTGAGCATCCTTGGCCTGCAATACCACAGGAGTATAAGGTACCTGCTGAAACAGCTCAAAGAAGGAAGAAACAGCCATGTATTGCAAAACACCAAGCATGAATGTAATTGAAGGCAAATTATAATAAGAGTGAGTATAACAGCAGGGCTTCTAATAAAGCCTGTTCTGTGTCCTGAGCCAAGGGCTTTACCTGCCACTGTGGCTCTCTGCAAGGCAATTATTCCATGGGCAGCCAGGATGATTGATGGAGATATTCATTAAACACAAACCTGACACTTTGCTCTCTAAGCCCAAATAATCCAACCAAGCTGTCCCTGAACAGGGCACCCTCCCCTTGGCACGTTTTTCATGGGGGGTTTCAAAAGAAAACCAGCAGTCAAGTACCAGAGGCCAGACCCAACAGGGGGATGCTGGCTTGCTTCTGAGGGCCGAGGGCAGGTGCTCAGGCTGGAGCCAGCTGTGCACACACGGACCCTAAGCAGAGAGTATTAGGCTGTGACAGCTGCAGCTGGCTCTGAAATAAGCACCAAGCATGAAGAGATTATGATAGATTTTACTTGTATTATGAAACTGATTTTACATCATATATGAGGCAAAAAATGTCTGTCTCTCAAAGGGATGGAAATCCTTTTGCAGGGCCAGAACTGTCTACAGAACCAAGCTCAGGACTGCTGGTGGGGTCAGGCTAATGGAGCATCTTCTGTGTGGCTGGTCTCACAGTGGCTGGTCTACAGCATATGGCATGGAAAAAAAACCCTGTATTTGATAGTCTGACTTTGGTTTGGGGGAAAAATAAACTTTTATTCTTTCTCTCTTCTCTTCTGAAAAACAGTTTTCAAAATTCTTTGCTATTTTTGACCAAGAACCAGGCTGCTTTGGCCCAGCAGTTTTTGTCTGCACCATAAGTAGGGGACAAGCTAGGGAGGAAGGACTCATCTCCTCTCCCTTCATCATCACCAGCAAGAGTCATAATTCCCATCTGGGACAATCATGTTGTGTTTGCTGCACTTGTAGGATGAAGTGCACATCCCATCCTTCCACATTCTTCTGTGCTGCTGGAAGGACCTGCCCATCTGTTTTAAACAGGCTTGGAAAGAAATGGCCTCAGAGCAGAGGGCAGGTAAAGTGATGGGTCCCCAGGGCAGCCCAGCCCAGGGCCCTTCCTGTCACTCCTCTACAAGTGGGGAAGTTTGGTCTGCAGTCAGCAATGCCTTTTGCCTTACAGATGTAAGTGCTAATTCATAAAGAGATCAATCTTATAGCGTTGAATAATACTAATGGCATAACTAGCACCACCTCCTTAGTCCTCTAGTACCTGCCCCTCAGGACAACAGTGTGAAGGAGAATAAAAAACCCAGCTTTAAAAAACAACTCTCTAACTCTTTTACTACTATCTCTGCAGCTATTAACATGTCAAAGCTGCTAGTAAAGGGTCTCTGTTACTGGTGAGAGGCTGTACAGCTGGTTGTGAACATTTATGAATATACTGAACTATGTAACTCGGAAGCAAAGTGTTACGTGCTCATTTCTGAAGCAGATCATTTTTGTGTGACTAAAATAGCACCTAATTCCCCTTCAGTTAATATCAAAAACCAATTTCCATGTCAAAACTAAAGGAAAGCATTAGAATATGATTAAAACAACAGATTATAACTCAGACCTTTTAAAAATTTAGTTCATATGTCTTAACAAACCTTCCAATTTTGGAGACCATAAAGTCCCTGCAAAAATGCTACCAATGTCTGCTACCTTCAACTGAAATTAATTAAAAAAAAAATGTTCCTCTGCTGAGAACTGGCACATCTTGGGCAGTGACCAGGACCCAGGACAGCTTAGCGACAGCTCTCTAAACAAGCTAAGGCCTGCCAGGAGCAGGTGAAAGGCTTGTTATAGGCATTTGGAGAAGGAAACTGTGGGATCTCAGATTCCCTCAGTGAGCAAATTGGCAGGTTTGTCTAAGGATGGATGGTGCACCAGCACTGAGTCACTGCTGGAGGCAAGAGACAGGCTTTGGCAGAGCTGTGGTTGGACTCAGTGCTGTCTCCCTGCACCATGTCAAGGCCCTGACTAGCAAGGGCAGTTGGTGGGAACCAGGGTCTCCAGGCCATTTTGAAGGGGAAATACTCCCATAAGTGGATGTTTTTACTCTTTCAAAGCCAGTGAAATGCTTGTGGTTCCCAGGGCACATCTGACCCCCCCTGGGATGGTTCCTCACTTCCTGCAAACCAGGTGTCTGCATGGGGAAGCAGGATGCACCACAGCTTCAGGCTCTCCTCATGGCACTATTTAGTCACTGGGGTTATGGGAAATAGCCTGAACCATCCAGGAACTGACAGTGGACCCCATCCTGTTATCATGCTCTATGATGGCCTATCAGGAAATGACATAAATACTGTCGTTACTCTCTATTTTATTTTTCATCATTGTGAAACATCTTTTTTGTTTTGTTTCAGCTGGCAGTAGGTGGCCAATCGCAGTGCCCTGGCTCCCCACATCCTGCTGGGCAAGGTCTGCCTCTGTCCCTCTGAGAATCGGGCAAAGGATGTGTCTGTTAGTCCGTGTTTTTTCTTGCTGCCCCAGTGATGTTGCCTAGGTCAGGAAATAAATCTTTTGGGAAGGGGCAGGAAGGCAGGCTTTGATTAAACTGTCTGTGCTGAGTGTCCACAGTGAGATGGGCACCGTGCGTCAGGCTGGACAAATGCTGTGAGAATAAGTTCACATAGGTCTGGCTGTTTGGATCCAGAGTGACTCCAGGTCACTGACCCCTTCCCTCTTGCAAACCTGCATCTGTCTGGAGTGACCTTTATGGCAACATTTTAAATTTAACTTTTGCACTCTGCATCCTGCCTATTCAGAGAGGGGAAGCTCCCTTTCCAAAGAAAGCTTTCCATCCTTGGAAATACATTAAATAGTACTGCCAGTGAATTGCCTTCTGAGAGTTACACACTGAACTGATAACCGGGGAGAGCCAGTGAATACAGGGAAGACATTCACCAGCTTAGTGCCATTGTCTTTCCCTGCTGTCATCACAACCTCTTTGAGGACAGCAATATGGATATAATGGATACCATGGGTCTGGCCAGCATCTGGCACTGAGCAGGCACCAGCCTGATACCTAGGAGGAACCCTCTCAATCTTATCTGCTTTTCCTGCTCTGAACTGCCCAACAAATAGCCAGGGAGACCTGTCACAGGGTGATTTTCTGATTTACAATGGGACTGTGGTAGAATATTTCTCACTCAGTTAACAGCTGTTTTGTTAACTCCTAATTTCTCCCATAATCTGTATATTTTTGTCCCAGCTAGGGCATGGTCTGCGATATATGATGGAGAGTTTTGCCATTAATCATGTGCAAGTGAAAGTATAAACTGGTTTCATTAGTTTTCGGTGTGCCAGGTCAAATAAATTAACTGGAGCATGTGTCTAATGTGTCCTGAGCAGTGTCTCCTACCTTTCCTGGTAAGTGAATATGTCACCAGGAACTTCCTCTATCTGCACCAGCAGCAGGACCACAAACACTCTTGGGATGGCTTCTGCCTCCACTGCATTTAGGGCCTGCCTATCTCTGTGGAAGGGATTTTTACTATGACTGAAGCTTATAGATGAGGGAAACCAAGGCAAAGTGAGGTGGCACAGTGGGTGTGCTGCCACTGTGTGCAGCAGCAGGAGAGCAGCCTATACCTCTAGAGTGAGACTCGTGGGGCAGAAGTGTGAGGCCAATGAAGACTTCCTGAAACTATTTCACTGCAAACCAGGATGCTCTTACATCTATAACTCACCTGTTTAGGACAAAGCTATGAAAAAAACAGTGACTCAGCTCTTTATGGTTCCAGTGCACTTGCATTTCCTGCGGCGCACTGTCAGTATCACTTCAAGGGCTTGGGTTTTCTTGGAAGGAAAGGGTGTAACCAATTCATTAGCTGACCCTGGTATCCTGATTTGCATAGGATGCTTCTGCTCTCTAACTCTAGAATAATAGTGGTGATTATAAACACATGATGGAGAGGGGTGAGGGTGGTGAAAGCCATTGTAATCACACATGGGGTGACGTGCTGACGGATGGGCTGTGTTCAGGACCTCGGGCTCTGGGCAGCCTGCTGAGCTCTCACACAGCGCGGGAAATCCCCCAAAGCAGCTCAGCAGCTTTTCTGCAGGAATTCAGCTGTCCCCACAAAGGTCCTCCTGACACAGAGCTGCTGCCATTGAGCAACAGAGAAAATATAATATTGCCTCTATGAAATGTTGTCATCCATCCCGGATCAGAGCCTGTGATCCTGCACGTGCAGTCTAGACAGCCTGTGTCTCAGTCCTGCAGCTCAGAGCCCCTGCATTAGCAAAGCCAGGGCAGCTGGAGCACAAAGTGTTTCTGTGTACTGCTTTTGTGTACTCCTGGCCCTCGAAAGGTACAGAGACTGAGCAGGTTCTCACACAGACTGGGGACTCATTTGGGCTGATCTGACCCAGGCTGGCTGCAAAGTCCCTGAGCTTGATCTGGTACCACAGGTGGGCTCACACTCTCTCCTGACCTTAAATATCCTCTCTTGATCTTATTTGGATACTCAAGTTTTGCTCAAAATACTTTCCATTCTTCCTAGTGCTATCAGAAGAACCTTGGCATGAGAACCAGATGTGGTACTTGCTCTCCTGGCACCCATTCACTTATACACAGACTATTGATCTGTGCAGGAGTGTGTTATAAATTATTTGATATGTATGTAAATCCCAGAGCCAGAGTGCTGTTTTTGGCATCCTCTTCCACAAGCTGATGTGCAAAACTCTTTCACTTGAACACCGAAAATGATTTGCTGGGTCTCACACTCTCTATATGAACTTGTGGGGACTCTTGTGTGAAAGAGATGGACAACACCAGGCTAACCTGCCCCTTGTTTTGGGGAGCTGTCAGATCTTTCTCCTCTCTTGTTCCACATGAATGCAATTTTCTGGCTTGTTTCCATCACTCTGATGTTTCCAAATTAGCTGCAGATAAGAGTCCAGTGACTTGGTTGTCATGCTTTTTTGAAGAGTTTTCACCATGATTTTTCTATTATTCCTGCATTTTGTTTTGCTTTTGTCTTCTGATTTTACTTGCTCAGAGAAGCAAAGTGAGAGGGGATATATAGCTTTGAGGGAAGAGAGAATGGTCTTAAACTCTAGACTCCTCATGCATTTGGACTTTTCCCTTTTAACTTACAAACACAGAAATAGTTCACATTTAGGTTACTAATGCCCAATGCATCAGCAAGAAAAAGACTCAGAATCTGAATATACTTACAAAGCCAGCACTTATTGAGACAGGATGAATTAGACCATTCACTTTCTAATTGGAAATTTTTACTTTCTAATTTTATTTCTGATGCAGACTAGGATCTCTCATCAGGGGAGAAGCAAGACTCCTTTTCTGGGTCTAAAAAATGAACAACTGAATAGTTCACATAGAAAGGAAGATGTCTTTCCTAATACTGGCAATTAGCAGTTAACTTTGAGGTACCAGTGTTTCTAGCATCAATCTATATATAGGATATCCTGTCTAGTGGTCTCTGCCCTAACTCAATAACTACCCTTCTCATAGATAAAAATGTTTGTGTTCTTGATAAAAAATGACCATTTATTATCCTATGGAAGTCTGGTTTCCAGTGTATCTTTCAGAAATTATTCCTGTGATCTTGCCACAATGAAAAAAGATTTCTTCTTACCATGTCCTTCTTCCTTTTGCCAATGGAAATAACTAACCTCTCATGTCCTTAAAAGTCTCATGTAGGCCCTTTGGTAACTGGTTTGGGAATTATTCTTGCAATTTCCTAGCTACTGACTTGGCACTGCTGGATATTTTTCTGGTGCAGAAAATAAGGGGGGGAAGGGGTGCCCCTTTCAGCAGGTAAAAGAGACTGAAGAGACGTTTGAATAGTTATTTGGCACTTGCTCCAGTGCTTAAAAACACTCCTGTTTCCCGACTGGGGCCTATTTTTCTCCTAAAAACATTCCCTGATTTGTGACCTATCTGCAGGTGCCTGGGTTTTTGTTGGCTGAGTGTCCACGTCCTGAAATGACATTGACTGTTTGAGAAATTGATTCTTGCCTTGCAAAGACATTTAAATTTCCAGAGCCAGAGACCCCATGACCATGGGCTGGTGACTGGGTTTGTTTTCACACACAGAGGAGAGGGGAGGCTGTGGAATGACTGTTGCTGGAGGCTCACCCAACTCTGGCAGGTGCCTGGGTTGAGATCATGCTGGGAACTTGAATTGTTGCCAAGCTGGTGTGAGACAGGATCATCTGATTTGTCCTTTTTCCACCCAGCTGTTTTCTGTGAGGTGTTTGTCTCATCAGCTCACACATCAATGCTCTGAGCACCACAGTCATATCCCAAATACGTCCTCCCCACGTCGGAGGCTTGTATTTTCACTTTCACAAGCTGCTGTGTCTACTGGGACTTTTCTCAAGTTTTAAGTCCATTTGTGACTGAGCAAGATCACAGTTTAAGCTTGAAAATACCTCAAGGCTCTCTCAGGACTTACTTTGAGTCTATCATGGTTCTAATGGTCTGGGCATGGGGTGACTGCTTTGTGCCAGCTCTCATAGTGTGGCTGCCACTCTACCATTTTACCTGTGGAGGGGAGCTTGCAACAGTAATTTCTGTTTCTCTTTTTCCCTTCATAAAACTGCAAGGAAACATAGTCAGCAAAGGACAGTCTCTCACTGTTTGCACCAAGCTTTAGATGAACTGCACACTCCTCAGCTATGGGGAACCCAGAGCCCACCCAGACATGTCTATGTTCAAAAATTAGGGCCGAATCCCTTCTGTTCAGTGTTGTGTCAATCCACCCAAATCCCTCTGAAAGCCAGGCCAGAAACACTGATATGTCTAAAGAATTCATGTCAAAACTGTCTCCAAACCTGGAAACCTAAATGAGATATAGGCTCCCTCTAGGAAGGTGTTAATACATGAAAGTGTGACACACAATGAAAAAGATTACTGGACAAAGAGCTCTGTTATCTTATTGCTTTGCAGTAAATATGGATTATGTGTTTAACAGATTCTACTGTCCTATAAGCCCTCCCAACAGGAAGACTTATTTTAACCAAATGGATCACACTTTTACTTGTTTTTCTAAGAACAAACCATCTGTACACTGGTAAAGTTTTTATGGCCTATGAAAGAGTACTTATAGGTGCAAAATATCAACATTCCTGTAAAATTAAATTAATTACCTGTTGGGAACAAGGATTCCTTTCTCCCTCATTTAACTAGAATTCCCAGGTCTGCCCTCCAGTTCCCTTCAAAACTGGGAACTCAATCAGATTAATCAAGGCTAAAGGCATTTCCGCTCGCTATTCAAAACAGTGCAACTCTCCTTTGTCCTTATCATGAAGCTGTTCAATCACTCACTGCCATAGAGGAATGGGATTGGCTGGGGGACAGGGACAATGCATGTGCTTCCTTTGACTCAGATCTACCTTCCTTCCCTTCAGAGTCACTGCAGCACCTCCTATTGCTTGGAGCCCAAAAGTAAAAACTGCTCCAGAGGGATGCAGTAAGATGGTCTGAGCAAATGTACTTGCTGAGGTGAAGGAGTCTAGACTATAATTTCACTGGCTCATCTTTCCTGTGTAAGAGGTCTTGCTTTGTTTTTTACTCTTTTTCTCTGAGAATGATTACATGACTCTGTTATCTTTCCTTTATATCTCATGTGGCATCAAGTATGCCACATAGTTTGCCATCACATCCTTTCCTTTTGTTTGAAAAGTGTATAATCTATCATAGCAGATAGCTACACTTTGGCAGGAATATGCTCAAAATTCAGTGATGAAGCATAAAGTGTAATGGATACCATGATGTGGAAGGAAGAGATGTAAAACAGACATAGCTCTGCAGGAAACTGCATAAAGTCAAGAAGCCACTTTAGTGTAGATCTGGGGAGAACTTTCTTTACAAAAATCAACTGATTCCTCAGAAAAGAGACTCTCTCACTTCTGAAAGCAATACACTCTCAAATGCTCAGTTGGCATTTACCCTTCTGAAAACCATTTTAAAGTCAGAGGAATTTCAGAAGCAGCTCATCTGTCAATTATTTTAATCCCCTAACTATAAATATGGAGAAATCATAACCACAGTGGTGGAATCCCTAGCAAAAGCCTTCCTAGCTGCTAAGTTTAAGGATCTGGAAGCAAAAAGTTCACCAGTTTGGCTTATGTAGCTGACCATGTAGTGCCCTTCTGGTTACAGCCTTCATGAGTGTCTCTAGAAAACCTGCATATGAGAACATCAACTGCAAAGATGGGCCGACCACAGGTATGTCCCACTTCTTGGGATAACACACTCCTCCACACTGCAGCCTCAGCCACTGGAGAAAACTCTCCAGGCTCCTCGCAGGAATTGTGATTTAAAGCCATTAGAAACAGGCAGAGGCACAACAGATAGAGCTAGAAGTTATAATGTTTACATTCTTACAGTTGGCTCTGGAGACTTCATGTAGTTGATTCAGGAAAACACCTGCATTAGAGATGGAGAAGATTTGTTGTGTACTCCAAGCCCCCAGTACAGAACCCCTGTTTACAATCCTGTGTGCCACTGGTGCCAGCAGAGTTTTTAATGTCTTGGACAATGGATTTCTTTCTCTCCCTTCTCTTGGAAGATGATTAGAACCCATCAGCTGAATGTCCTTTAGTTTTAGGTTATCATTTAGCTTGAGCATATTCATGGTGTTTGGTATCAGTACAAGTCCACAGCCAGATGTACACATGGATCTGAGCTGGCTCAGCAGGAATGCCCTGCTGGGATGGTCTGACTGGGGAGTGGACAGTGTATGTTGGCATGTGGCTCACAGGAATTCGGCATCTTTAGGACAATTCTATGGCTGTGTTCATGCCGGAGGAGGAGTTTCCCCCTTTCTTTTTGTCCATGTGACACACATTGAAGGATCCCTGAAATATTAAAATAAACAGAAAGCTTGACTTGCAGAACCTGTCTGCTAAGCCAGGAATCACATTTCTTGCTGCAGTTTCAAACCGTCATCCAGAGACTTGTAAAACATTGACAAAAACCCCTTTGCTCCCAGAGCTTTCAACAAAAACAACAGCCAGGACTCGCACCCATCCCTGAAAGAGCAAATACGTTAAAGTCAGTTCCCGCTGCACTCTCCTTGCTTCTGCCCCCACAAAAGGAGAACCTCTGAGTGTATTCTCCTTTGTAATTTCAATTTCTTTTCCATTCCTGTTATTATAGCTGATTTAAGGATTAGAAGGCCCCAACGCGCCAGATGTGAGGGAAGCAGGCTTAGTGGATGTAGTAAAAGAAATGTAAGGAAACCCCCTGATCTAAAGGCTCATTTCCTGCTCACTCTCATCACTGCCTGCTTTCAATAGGGAATGAGTAATTTTGTGTTCAACAGAGCACTGCCAGCTTGTGAAGTGGGACTGCTCTGAGGCTGCCTTACTACTGCAGGTATAGTAAAGCACAGGGTACCCATGAGACAGAGACCTTTAAGCAGATTACAGATGGATCTAAGCAATTGTTACATAGATGCTGGCTCTGTAAGCTCCATTCCTCAGAGACACGTTGGACTCAATAGCCACCACACATACACACACAAGGACAGGGCAGGGTTAGTTTGTGACTCACCCAGGAAGTCTGTGGCACTGCCAGGAACTGCACACAGGTCTGAAGGATGAGTGTTTATATCTTGCATGGTAGACTTGCCTGTTTCTCCAGCTACATTCTAATAAAATGCCTGTTGCCGTCTCTATTGTGAAGAGAAGGACTTCCCTAAATTACTTTGTTTGAAAAAAATCTTAGTGAATAGAAATAATGAAGAATATTCATGGCTGAGGTATGAGCTTCATAATACCTGAACAATTTTTTATCCCCTGACACTTCTTGGTACTAAATACATACTCACAAGGATTCTGGGAATGTCTTATTTGACTGAGACACTTGTGAATTTATGTAGAGTTTGTAGGTGATGATGTTTTATGGAATATATCCCAGAGTCCTCTGTCCTTGTGTTTGGAGAGGAAGTTCAGCTTATATGCCACCCACAGGATCCACTAACTCTTCAGCTGAAAAAAAGAATTGAGTCATTGGCAAAGGTGCTTGATATTCTTGCCTACCCTTTGCCCCTCTACAATCTTAAATAGTGGGATTTGAAAAGATAAGTGAAGTGAAAAAGCAATTTAATTCTACATCCAAGCAAGTCAACTAACACTATCCCACCCTTAAGACCAACATATTTCCTAGTAGCTGCTGGCAGAGTATCCCAGGTTAGGTGTCCAGTGCTTCTAGTAATCCACAGTCAGCAGCCAGTTTTGAACTGGGCTTTTTTGGTGAAGAAATACCAATCCCACAGACAGATGGGGTTTTTCCTCCTCAGTTTTTCTTAGGAAGTACTCTTTCAGCTGTTTGGACACACAGATCTTGTTCATCGCAGAGTAAGGACAGCAGGGATAGAGAGCATCCTCCTCTCACCTATCCAGCCATCTGGACTCAGCTGGGGCTGCTGAGCAAAAGCAGTGCCCTAACTAAGATCCCTCCATCCTGTCAGCTGAGGTGAACTTTGAGAGCAAAGTTAGAAAGTTTTATATATGCAGAGGAGACCTCCAGTCCTCCTGGTAAGAGAAAAGACAGAAAGTTGCCAGACAGGAGATAAAACCTTTCTAAAGCAGCAGAGAGGGAAGGGGCAGTTGTCTGGGCTGCTGTGCTCTAGGTGATGGGCAACAAAACTATCCAAAACACCATCCCACGGATGAATGGGAAACCTTGTTTTGCCTTAGGGATGTTCATATACAGTTTAAGAGAGAGGTTTGCTCGTATAAGCCCCAAGGACCAAAGAGGCCAGGAAAGCACAGACTTAACATCTCAACAACTCACAGAGGAGGTGATAGAGAGACGGTGCAACAGAGGAAGGCATAAAATTGTAAGCTTTTATTAGGTGTGGATGATAACAAACGCGCTAAGCAACCGCTGTGTGTTTGGCATCCCAGGAACACTGACTCCAGAGCTGGCACCTAGGGAAATGAGCTCTCCAAACTGTAATGCTCAAGAGCTTTGCTGAAAATGTATGTCAGCTCTTTCTTTATCAAATGCTGCAGGAGATCAAGTGAGAGAATCTGTTTCACCTGAATCTGCAAATCATTGCTAAGTCATTGGGCTCATCTACACACACAGCAAGAGCATCTGGCTGGCTGGCCTCCCTAAGTGCTGGCTGAGTGCTTTGCAGCTCTTCAGCCACAAGTGCTGGGAGCAAGGTGTGAGGTGCTGAACTGAAATCACCAGCTGACAACTTCCAGGGGAGCTTGGGAAGCTCCCTGCAGCCTGTTCCCTCTTACACTCTCTGACTCCCATGACCTCTCCACAGATGTGAAAATGGCACCTGAGAGGCCTGTGTGCAGAGCTGGTAATTTGTCCTCACCCAGTCTATTCTAGTATGCAGAAATATGCATGGTGTGAGAAATGTGTCCGTGGCATAAAGCCAGAGCCAAAACAGACAAAGAAATAATGTTTACCCCCAGGGCCTTTCTGACAAACAATAAAAAAGCAATAGAGTCAAGATAGATTACGCGTCAACTAAAATATTACCTCTTCCTGCCAATTCTTATAAAAGAAGGCAAAGGTGCTCTTCATGCTGAACTAAAACTTCTGTTAAAACACTCAAGGAAAACAATCATTTAGACAGCATCTTTTTTTTTCTAGCCAATGACAATAATATTCTTGTTAAATCTTTATTGTGACAGTCTGCTTTACGGGATGCAGCAGGCAGTTTGCTCTGACTACAGAGCCGCACAAAGGACTAGAGGACTTAGATCCTGAGATGAACACTCTGGTGACAACATCTTTGCAAGCAGAGAAACGAACTAATTCCACCTTCATCACATACAGAAAGCAGCTTTAGGTTGGTTGTTATGCCCTGTGCAAAACTTACTTTCCAAGCCATCAAGGAAACAATTGCCACTTGGGCATCAGAGGGAATGACAAGCAGGAATGCCAGCCTGCCTCACCTGAGCCAGCAAACTGCAGCCAGCTCCTGACTGGATTCCTGTGCTCACCTGAATGGGTCTGAACAACAGGGAGATCAATAGGCACCGTGTGAATATTTTATTCAATAAACTTGGCTCTGCTGTTGTGTGGAGGGTGAGGCATGTGATTTATTACTTACAAGAATTTGGACAGCCCCTGGCTTAATGTGAAAACACTGGCAAGTGTCAGGAAATTCATGAACTTTACACACATGATTATCGATGACTTGTATTAGCAAACAACTCTGGATATCCTCCCCTTTGTAACAATGCCAGTGGCCAAGCAGAGCAAAACACCTATGTGGGCCTAAGGTGGTAAATCACACACCATCATCTGCAAATAACCCACAGTCAGAGATTTGTCGGTGTGACATTAGCAAGAGGAAAAGGCTCTGCTTAGGAGCAGATTAAGAAAAAAGAGTTTACCCACTTCTGCAAAGCCTGGGTAAGTTTCCAACAGGCACCACCTGTAGCAATGTTCAAGACATAGGAAGCCATACCTCTCTCCATTAAATTTGATGGGCATCACTCAGAGTCTCTGTGGATATCTATGCCATAACATGAGCTGATAAAGGAGACTCACACCTTTTTCAGTGAAAAATATGATCAGACAGATGAGATAAGCTTCAGACAGCTTTCTTGGCTTGGCAAAACTAAAACTTCCTGTTACAGAAAACTACTCTCTGCACTCAACAGAAACAAATTTTGAATACTGGGCTTCCATGTTGGTTATTGGATGAAAATACATGTTTCAGTGAGTCAGACACATCCTACTCACACCTACCCATACTTGTCTAAACTCACAAATCTGGCGGTGGGACAAGTTGTTTATGTACAAGCATCTGTACCTGAAATGAAGAGTGCAAAGTGGCATATATAAAGTATTTAATTTATAAAATAAGATCTATTTCAATAAAGGTAATTGAAGCATGCAGTCCAGGGGAGATCAGGTAATACAACATCATGCTGTGCACAGACACTGAATATGAAGCTCTGCAGAAAGGACTTGTTTTGCTGTGAAAATTCACCACTTGTCCCACTTTGGAGTTAAGAGATTGTTCGGATTTTAATTAAGTACTTAAACATATCTTTAATCAAACCTATTAAAGGCCAAAGTGCAATGGAAACCAAGCCCCTCCAGTATAATCATGCTTAAGAGTGAAGTTAACTGGTATTATTAATATAACCACTCTTTCCTGGGTGAAAGGGAAACTAAGAATGGCCTTTCAAGTAAGAATAGCAATGGAAAATTAAGAAACATATCCAGAAGTAATGAACCCCATTATAGCCAAGAAGAATGAGTCCCTCAGTCAGGAACACTCACAAATACCTATTTCTGTTCTGATTTTTAAAAGAAAGAAGGCATATTTCTATCTTTCAGTGATAATGGCATCCTCTCTAGTCCATCAGATAGCAGGGAAAACTTTCAATAGGAAGTAGCCAGCTGTTTTAAAATCAGTGGAAGTGCAGCTGTATGACCTGCTACTGTTAGACTTAAGGACATTTTGGAACATGAGGGAAATTCCACTAGACTGAAGAGAATTGAAAAAAGTGCCAACATTTGAACAGGGGTAGATGGAAAATCCCAGGTGGTATTAACTCAGTTAATCAGATGTTGATTCTGGGTTCAGTCGTGAAAAGACTGACACTGGATACGAGCATTGAAGAACTTAAAGGCAGCATTATTTTGTTCCAGTCAGCATAATTGTATGGAAAATAGTTTTTGCCAAACTAACTTTTTTGGATGAAATTACAAGCTTCATTAATAAAAATGCTTCTGATATAATATAGAGAGTTTCCTACAAAGCAAAAGGATTATTTGCACCACACTGACAAAAAGACTGATCACTCTACAAAGCAGTGTAGCATTTTTTAAGCTGAATCCAATTAGGGAACTGACAGAACACCTAATATTTGTAAGTGAGAAACTGTGATGAAATGGGGCTGTTTCTGATAGCATCCTACCCTTGACCAAATAGGGATAGCACTGGAAGTGGCTCAACAAGGGAATGTGGTACTGTACCAAGAATGAAGCTCTGGCTTTTTTCAACAATATGCATGCAAATTTGATCAAATGAAAAACCAAACTGCCAATCTGAAGACTGCAGGTCCCATTTCCAAGATGTGAAGTTCTAAAAACATTAGAAAGGAACTGGAGAGCAGAAAACAATCAGTACAAAACTGTGGCTAAGAGCATTTGAAAAATTCCAAAAGAACAGATTATCGGGGAGATGAAAATTGTATTATCTCTGCCTAAACAATTACTGAGACCACTTCTAGAATATTCTGTCCCATCTTGGATCTACTCTTCAAAAGGATGTGGAAAAATCTGGGATACACTCAAAAATTCATGTCTAAATGAGACAAGGTTTAGAAACTATGCCAGAAAACAAAGGGCTTGTAGAACATAATCTACGTAATTCGTTGAGGAGAAACCTAGAAGAGACTTTGAGGAAAGCTGCAACTTTTTCTGTGTTCATTTTTGCTTGAAGTGAAACCAAATTTTAAAACCGGACATCTTTCGTGAAATGAATCTCCTGGTCTCCAAGCTGTTCTCATCCCAATGATCCTAAACTCTAACAAATCTTATGCCAAGGGTAACACAAAGCTGAATTTGGAGATTGGTTACATTTTTTTCTAGACAAATCATTTGCTGGTGTGTGCAGCTCCAGAATTATGCACCCTGATGGCATGAACACGTTTTTCTTGCACCCAGTGAGACCACGTGGCTGAGAAATGGTTAGTGAAGGCAAGGACTAAAGTGTAACCATCCTGAGCTCTAATCCCACCTAAACCCCTGCCTGATATTTTGAACCTGAGCAGGCATTTAACCCCCTCAGCCTCTAGTCCAGCTGTAGAACTGGGAAAAAATCAAGATCTTGCTGAAAACCAGATGTTGCATTTCAGCTAAGATTTATCTCCAAAAAGTAACTCAGTGAAAAGACCTGATGGGGAATGCAGGCAAGTGGATGGATGGATGGAGACTGTTGCAAATACTGTAAATTCACACTATTCACACGGATACTTAGTAAATGGGAGAGGCCTTTCCCTGATGATCAGTTTATAGGAGTAGCATTTCCAGCCTCATATTCACAGTGATAGCACATGCAATGCTGCCAGCAGCCAGCTTTGAATTTTGTGGATTGGCAGCCTGGAAAGCCCCACTGCCTCAAGCAGAGCTGGTGGGTTGTAGGCATTTTCTTGATCCCATGGTTTGGAGGAGGCCAGTGAACCCTGCCACTGCAAAGCCCTCAGTTTCAGCTCATATTTATTCATGCACTAGTTTTTCTTGTTTGGTGAATGTTGCATGTCAATATTTAGTCACTGCTGTGGAACAGCAACACATATGAAAAGAGAGAGGGAAAAAAGGAAGGAAAGAGTAGAAAACAGTGTTTTAAGGCACAACTAATTTGGCTGATTTTGCCCTCTTGTCTCAGGAATGTGAGTTCGTGTTGCCCATGTGCCTGCAAAGGGAAACAGGAATTGAAAAGGGAAGTGTATCAAACTGTTTACTTGAAACTATGGGCAAGAGTGGAAGCCAGAACGTCTGGGAATCCCATCAGGCATCCTCTGTGCATGCACAGCTCCCTGGAATTGCTGCCTGGGGCCAATGATGCAACAGAGCTGTTGTGTTTTCAACCACCTCGTCTTCTCACCAAACCTTATGGGGGTACCCTGAGCTCCTCTTGGTGGAGTTTTGTTTCTGATCCTGGGGCATTGGACAAGCTGGATGGGAGCTGAAGGTGGGCATGAAGGACTAGAGACAGAGCATCCAGCCATCTATCCCACAGCAGCAAAGAGGCAATGCAGCTCTGGGGCTCCTGCCTTCCTGTTCATGTGCAACTCACATTGAAAAAGCAGCAACAACAAAAAGATAATACTCAAAAGATTTTTCTTGATAAGACTTATGAAACACTGATTACAAATGAAGTTTTACCAAATAATATAACAAATTGCCCAGCATTTTGGAAACTTCATTCAAATTGCTGCTGATAATATGTATCTGCTGTGTAGTAAAACCAAAATGACATGGGGAAATGCTGGATTCTAATTGCAAGAAAGGACAAGGGAAAGGTCCTTTGGTTATAAATTTCAGTTACATTAAATTTGAAAACAAAAAAAGGAAAATGTGGTGACTGTGATCTCCAGACAGTGTTATTTTCTTCATATTTACGCACGAATTAAGGGAAGCCTTCTTTGTTTCTGTGTTGGAAGTGGAAGAAGGATATCTAGTTGTGATTTGGAGGAAGTGCCATCAATGCAGTGAAAAGTAGTTATTAAATGTTGCATTTGGCAATGGGAACATCCTGAATAAAGATAGAGGGATGTGCATGCAGAAACCTGAGGAAAAGTCTAACCTGAAAGGGAGGTCATCTGGTGCTGCCAGTTAGGGCTGCAGGGTTTGTTCTGCTCTGGATCTAGTCTTTCAGTATGACACTGCCTGTTGTCAAAAAATGGCAAGTCTCAGTGAAACCCTGGAGAACAGGGAAACTGGAACATCCCCCAGGCTTTGGCAATAGTTATAGAAAATTTGTGTGTGTGTTTAGATCCTTGATTGCAAAAGAAAAATGGCATTAAGTTGGCACCAGCAGGGAATTTTATACCTGTCAGTTTTTGCACAGGTCTGAAAATGGCAGAAACTTTCAACTTCTGCCAGAAAAGCATCAGGGTTCCCACATACAAAGCCAGAGAAATGATGTATCTATACCAAATACAATAAATTTATTTTGATTTCAATACAGTCACTCTGATATAAGAGCTGAGTAGGTTTGCAGAGGTTTGATATAACCTAAAATGGAAATAGCTCTTGGTATGGAGAGTCACATCTCCCATTTCTGCAGCCGGACCAGCCTGTAGCATATAAGTACCAACATATGCCTCTTTAGGAGATATATCTAAAAGCTACATTAACTTACAATAAAAGTCTAATTTGACCTCTCAGGAGCTAGAACGCTGGAATTGCAGACCAAGTGTCATTAAGTACAAAGCAAAAGTTGACCTGCAGTTTTGTCCTCCCCATGCCAGTGCTCTCCAGATTCATATGATGGTATTTGTGCATTTTCTGCCTTCTCACATGGGCAGGGACTGGTCTCCCTGTTTGGGCCAAGTGAGAAAGAGACCCCCAGCTGTTGGCTCCAGCCAGTGCACAGGGCCTCTGATGCCAGATCCTGGAGTGGCCTAGTGCCAAAAAGAAAGACACAAAACTGCCCTGCAGCAGATGTGTGGTGGGATACTCTTTACATGGGCCTCATTGTGAATCTCATTTTAATAAGGGTTGGTCTAAACCTTTATGTCCTTTCACAATTCAACACTTAAAAATAATTAAAGATAATCTTTACATAGATGCCAAGCAACTTACAAGCCCTTCTAGGTTTAAAACTAATGTTGCTGGGTCTCAGGTCTAAGGTGATGTGTGGGTCAGGCTCCAGCAAACATGTATGGTTGCTGGTTCCCTTGTCTGCTTTTCCCTGTGGCTTTCCAATTTCATGAAGAAACTGCAGAAGGCAGCTTTTTGGTTGCTTTGCCATGCTCCCATCCAGACCAACAGTATCCTTTCTTGAAGAGGGTGTGTATCTTGTGCCAGGTCCACACCATGAATGTTGAGTACATGCAGTCCCTTTTGAATCACAGGAAGTATGCAGGCTTTGGAGATTATCAGCCCATTATTAACATTTCAGAAAAATATAAAGTGGTTTCCGCTTTATCTGTTTACTCTGTGGCTGATAAAATATTAACATTTTTCAACCTCCATGGAATAATCCCTGGTCCCCATATTCCCAGACAATATGGTGTGTGGCTTAAATGGATCACTCCAAATGAAGCTGTTTCTCTTGGCTACTGTCATACAGGAAGCTAGTGAGAAAAAGGTTGTTTGCACAGGATTTAAGCATTTAAAAAAAATTTATGAAAAAGTGATGCTGAGGAAAACATCAGGCAAGTAGTAAAAGTGCTTTGCATGTGTGCAGCTGTTTCCTGGACATTTCTTTCTACTGCAGAAGCACTTGGTTCACAGGAAATTCCAGCTCACATACAATGCCAGTCTCCCCAGAAAATGGGCTCTGGGCTCAGCTGTATTGATCTGCTTTGTCCAACTGGTTGTGCTGGCAATTAATACCATGTGCACACTCACAGGCAGCAGAGACTGTTTTAATTTGATTCTAAATGGTTTTTAGGAAATAACCGTAAATTTGCCTCCATCAGTTTTATAATAGGGCTGTTGTTTCTCATGGTTAGTTTTAGACCTGCCCAGATTAGATATTGGTCCAGATATTACTTACCACCTAAGATCTGTGGGCAAGCAGCTGGCTTTAGGCTTGTGCTGAGCACCACGTAGAACTGTGTTTTTTGGTGAGAGGTCCAGCAGAAAGAAGCAGAACTGCAAATTCACAGGCTGATGCACAGACTGAGGGTCTCACATCAGCCTTCTCTATACATCTAGAATTTGTACCAAGTTTAGAGGTCCTGAGAAATTAATTGTTTCTACTAGCTACTCTTTCTAGACTGTTTTTCCAACTTTAGAATAGTGACAACCCAAGATGGATACAGACTCCAGCAAGCCCAAGTTTAGCATTTTCTGTTGGATAGAAACCCTAACATGCTGCAAGCACTGGTATGGCTCATCTCGTGGCAGACCCAGCAATGTTTAGTTCCCATCCGGAGGTGCTGGGAGCAAGACAAGTGCGAGCAGGGTTAGCTGGAGTTCCCACTCTGCTGAGTTGGCAGAAAGCCCCATGGCAGCAGATGCAGGGGACCTGAGATGATAAATGGACTTTGGAAAGCAACCCAAACATGTACATACAAATTAGTATTTAACATACAGTTGCTATTTGCAAATTATCCCCTTGTGATTTAGCACTTGAATGAGAGCAACTGTGTTAGCTGAACAAACAGTAGCAGTGGAAGCTGCAAAAATGCAACTCCACTCCCAGTACAGCCATACCCTGGCGAGCCCATAGGCCAACCTGCCCATATGTTCACGGGAGGCACACACACCCCTTCCCAAACAAGCTGAGAGAGCCACCCAGGCTTGGTCTCTTCTCTCACTCTACCAGGCACTTTAAGCCATGTGAGCCACCCTTAACCAGCCACTAGCCCTGAGTAAGGACCTGAGACTGTGAGGAAGGGGGTGGTAGCAACCTGCACTGTGAGCATGCAGGTTGCTGGTGAAGGGGAGAAAGGAGCTGGGCCGTTTGCCAGGTGCTTTGGCAGAAGACAAACTGGGTCACTATCCCATGTTTTTAACGGGAAGTGATGTTATGGCAACACATGAATCATAAACAGTTTGACACCAAAAGGAATAAGCCATGGTGGCCCAACACCTGAGCACCCGCCCCTACATCCGGAGTGACACAGTGGGCTTGACACAACAGGCCAAGCTCTGACGTGTGTTGTGAACGCTCAAAATTCAAAACTCCTCCAAACCTCAACAATCAAAACCAGACCTTCCCAGCGTGACAGTCCCAGTGCTGAGAGCCTGCACTGCTCCTGGGCCACTTGGAAGGTCCCAGGGCAGACAGAAGGAAACCAAGCTGGAGAGCATAGAGCACCCTTGGGGTGCTGTCAGCTAGTTAGTCTGCAAGGTGTTGGGACAGCACATCTCAGCTAAGGAGCCTGCTTGCCTCCAGCAAATACGAGGAGCTGGTGGGCAGCAGCCTCCTGCCATTGTTCCTGGCACAGCATGCTCAGGGCTGGCAGCCTGAGTGCCCGCCCAGATGAGCTCTGCACCAAGCGAGCTCTGCAGGACCTACCAGGAACAGCACAATGCACCATCCTCCCCCGACCCCACAGCAG
>VZTT01010735.1:6081-16525 GCA_013400855.1 Buphagus erythrorhynchus | reverse complement strand
TATGTGTGTATATATATGCATGTGTATTGAATAAATGTCATTGTATAATTGCATCATGAATTGTATAATTAATATTTGAATTTCATAATGAGACTGCATAATGAATGTCTTGGTACATAAATATATGTCATTATTCAAAATGTCTTTCATATATGTACACCAACAGTAAAACTTCTCAGTAATCCTTAGTCAGTACAACCATGACAACGTAAAAAGAAGGAAAATATATTTATGAAGGCTGGAGTCTCCCAACTTATGTCTCTCCAAAGAAAACCAACTCTGATAGTCTTCATTTTTTAAAAAAACATAATAGTATTCATTATACCTTATACGTGTTTCCTGTAAGCTATTGTTTAAGTATTCATATCTGTGCCACCTTGGCTTAGGTCCTGCTCTATCCCCGTAGAACTATATAAGAGATGTTTTATTTGCTTAGTTCAAAACCAGCACCCCTCACTGCTTTGATAAAATTTCCTCTTTGTGTGGAATTGATTTTTTATCACAATTTGGTGATAGGCCTTTAAAAACACCTTGGAGCAGGAGAGGCAAGGAGCAGCTCACATTGCATGTAGCAATGGTACAAGCGGCACATTGCAGTAATGAAGAGGGACATGTAGCTATTAGAAAAAGAGAGTGGATAAGCTCAGTCCAGTTCCCAGCTGCAGCAATGCCTCACCTATGGCAGGTGTGTGCTCCCAGCCCCCTGCACAAGGCAGGCCAGCTTCACCTGTGCCAACCCTGGGGTTCCTGCTCCTCTCTCAAGCTCTTCAGCCACCCTCCAGAACCACTCTGGGGTCACATGTACCAATTCACCACAGAGAGGCAGAACTTGCGATGAAGTCCAGAGGGCAAAACCAGCTTCTGCTCAAACCATTGCACAAAACCCAGCCCCTAGCTTTCATTAGGAACAAGTTAACTTTTATCCATCACTCCCTTCCTCTTCTGCCTCTTTCCTCTTAGTCCACTTCCATTCTTGTGTCAGTGGCATGTCTTTTGTGTGTCACTTAACTGAACATCAGTGGAATGCAGTATACATGAAACATATATAAAACATTTTCTCTGCTGGAGAATCAATCCCCTCATGGGGGAGGTTGTTTTATTTTCCTTCTTTGTTGTTCTGGGAGCAGTAAGGGAAAAGAGCTGACTCAATGGTACTTCAAAGATATAGTCCCACTTAAAAAAATTGAATAAAACAAATAAAAATTAGCAAAAAGAAATATCCTTCTTTCTACATTCTTTGTAGTACTTCACTCACAGTATCAAGCAGCAGCTCAGGGTTAGACTGGTGGGGAGCTTTTTCCTGTACAACCTTGCCATTGTTGGACAACACAGTGGACAAAGGACAAAGCAGGACAAAGGACAAAGCTTTGTCTCAGGACAAAACAATGCACCTGCCCTGAGATCAAAGGGCTGAGAAATACAGCCTTTACACTTAAAGCTGATACTGCTGGTATGAAAAAAGCTGTGTATATCTGGATTTGAAGCATATTGACTGGGACCACAAACTCCAGAAACTAATCTGCAAAGCACTGATATATCATAAACTCAGTCTGACAATTCAGATAGTACAAAAAAAATCCCTGATGGGTTCATTTTGACTGGTAACTGCAGGCTCTGTGCCTGACCCATTACAATGCACCCTCTAGATTTTTGTGCAGCCAGGCCAGCACAGAGAGGCAACAGAAATGTGCTTGGGGTGATTACACAGAAACGTGATCCTGTGCCACACCTGATCTGAATCAAACAAGTATTTCTGGGAGATCCAGTCAAACATAGATCCAGTGTTAGTAGTCATGGATTTACAGCCTGAGAAGTTTCCAGAGAAAAGACTACAGGCTCAGGAAATTGTCACAAATTCATGGAAATTGAAGGCAAAGCCAATCAGTATTACAATGGCTTCTTCACATAATAAAGCCTTTAAAATTATGTTCTTTGAGAGCAATGAATTAAGAAATTTTTAATTAATTTAAAGCAGTCAGGTTGTACTGTTTTTCTGTCAGGCACCTTTTTTAATCCATGTCACGGGGGAAAGTTCTTCTCAGAAGTCTAATAGTTGGCTGGAGGGGCCAATTCTTAGCCCAATTTCTAATTTGGAAGTGTAGGGGTGCAATAATGCTATCAAATTGAAATCTAACTACCATACAACTTCACAAATCACGCAACTAACCTTTCTGCTCACTACTTGCATGCCACAATAGCCCCTGTAAGATTTTAACTGAGATCAGAGCAGTTTCCTGGTTCGATCTGGTGCAATTTTCAAGCATAGCACAGATCTTTGCAGATCTCTGCAAGACGCCTGTGTGTGCCGAGCTCCTACGCCGGCAGTTCAGAGAATCATTCCGACAACTTCAGAATGCTCTGGGGAGAGATTTTGGAAATGTTTAACTTCAGCAGTCAGTGCTCCGTGTCCCATTGGTTGGTGGGAGGTTGTTTCTGCCCGCTGCAGGCAGAGCCGGCTGTGTGTGTGTGTCCTCTGCGGGCGTGTGTGCCCCAGGGCATTGCACATCCCGTCCCCTCCCTGTGCGGCAGCCCCGCGGCCAGACAGCCCCGCCCTGACCCTCTCCCGGGCACTGGGCAAAAGGCAGCGAACCCAGCCCTGGGGAGCCGGGCTGCGGCTCCGCATCCCCGCGGCGAGGCAGGACCGCCGGCGAATGCGCGTTCCTGTGCGGCTTGGTCATCATCTGCTGATCCTCTCTGGGCTGCTGGAAATATTCTTGTTTCAGTGCAACACCCTGGCTGTAGGCTTTGGGGAGACTGCTTGCAGTAATTACAGTCTGTCATAACATGAGTTTATTACAATAGTCGTGTTCTTGTAATAGGCAGGAATGTTTTTACCCTTATGAAATACACAGATGCTGGAAGATTTATGTGGATAATGCAAACAATAACGCCTTTGCAGATTACAAACCACAGCTAATCTGCATATACTGTACTGAAAAATAGCAAGAGCAGTGTATAAAGACATCGGCCTAAAGCCAAGATTTCAGTAAATTATTTACCTTCAAGGAAGCAACATCCCGTCTTTCAGTGATGCTTCTATTCATTGACAATTACAAGTTATTTGCTGGCACTTAAAAATAAAACATGGGGGAAGGGTAAGGAGATTTGTCTGCTCAGGGGGAGGAATTCTGTTGGCATTTTTGAAGTGATCAGGCCCCTCCAGGAGCCAGGTACATCATTAGACTGTTCAGGTGGCACAAACGTAAGCAGGTTTTAGTGCCTGAACTCTATTATTATGGCTGCCATGGCTCAATACAGTAGTTGAAGACCTTGTCTGCAATAGAACAAGCAGCCAGGTCTTTGCTCTGGAGCTTGCTCATATTTATGGGAGCTGAAGCTCCTTAGCTCTAAGACTATTTCCTTAGACTTTTCAGTAAAAGAGTCACCTAATATGGGGGTGAAAAATTATCCTTTAATCATCTTCAATAGTACAGCCACAAGGCTCTTTATAAACAGCTACCAAAAATGAGGTTAAACTGTTGGGGTTCATTTAGAACATTTTCTCTTACATAACTTGTTTCCCCAGGCTTACCCGCATGGTAGTGTGCAAGTTATATGTGTTTTATTTGTTTGTTTCAAGAAAGATTTTTGAAGAGGTGTAGCTCATCCCCCACTTATTGACAGTGTTTTAAAGGACAGGGCATGAAGATGTCTGTGACAGGCAGGCAGCTGCCACAGCAGAGGGCTTGCACAGCTCCTCAGGCTGCTTATTTGTGTCAGTGTCATCCAGGAGATGCTCTCAGTGTCTCCCACCCAAACTGCCAAACTGCCGCAGGCACCTCAGCAGTAATAATCTGCACCTAGCCTTGAGAAAGATCCCAAGGCATGCATGGAAATTCTACTTCTCTAAAATTGATATTTTTCTCTCGAAAGCTTTTATGTCTGTGTGACAAGGTTTATAGCTCCACTTTCTTGCTGTCATTATAGCAAAATCTGCAAAGATACTTCTTTACATTTGGCATCATGGTTCACCTCTTTTGTACAAGCCTCAGTGAAACCTCTTATGTTCAGTCACCTCCCTGCACATCAAGATGTTAGCAGGACATGCAAAGAAGACAAGCATAGCAGTGACATCACTGTTTCTTGGATCTGCTGTTGATTCGACTCAAGGTATTTTTACTTGAGCTATTTTCCTCCTGAAAAGCAGCCAGGTACACACCAATCAGGCACTAGTGGGGAGACTAATCAGTATTGCTTATCATTTAGAAAGCACCACAAAAGTACTTGTCAGAACATCAATTCAGAAGTATTGAACAAACATGCAGGATAGTCCCTGTTCTGAGCAGCTGAATTGAAAAACAGGATGTTGTGGGGTTAATGATAAAAAAAGAGAAAACAGAACAAATGTGTTACTGAAAACTATGTTTAAAAGTTCTGTACTGAATAAATTTAATTGCTTAAGAATTGCTTTGGCTTGTAGCATCCTTTCAGAGCTCTCAGTGTACTTGATGCTTAACTTCCTACTTTAATTTAATTAATTTTTGAAACCCCAGGGGCCCCCAGTATCTACAATACCCAATGCAAATTAATTATATTTTAACAACTTGTTACATGGTTTCATCTCCTTTTATTCATTTGTTTAAATTTCCCACCTGATGATTTCATTTCATCCCACCTAAATCTGGTACCACGTGAAACAGTAAGCAGTTCAACCCACATGCATTTTCTCCCTTCCACCCTGTTTATTAATTGTTAGTTTATCCTCCCTCGTTACCTCTCCTTGGGCTCAGAGATCTTGGTCTACTGAAGTGTTTCTGATATGAAAGCTATTCTATATTTTAAGTGATATTTCTTCACCTTCTCTAGACCTTTTATAATGTGACTGTACCCTTTTTGAGAATAGCACACACAATTCAGAGCAGGGGTGTATCACAGATTTATACAGTGGGGTAGTTTTATTGCTGCAAGCAATTTAGTATCTTCAGCTGCTAGTTTAATTACATTTTGAAAAGAAGCACAAAGATTAAAAAGGAAATATAAATCTTTATAACTTCAGTCACCTCACACTGATTCTGAGACTGATATTCAAGTTTAAATTTCTAAAGACTGCTGATTTGGAGAATCTAATTGTCCTCCTGGAGCATATAATACTAAGTATTTTTGAGGCTGTAAGAAGAGACTCAGGTTCTTAGTTTATGTTTGAAAACTCATCTCTGGTTGGAAAAGAAGTGTAATATTTTTGTTTCCTTCTCTCTCCAGATTCCTATGTGAGACTGGAACAGGAATGAAAACTGCTTATCTTATAAGTTAAAATTCACAAATCTTATCTTATATTATAAGATCTTCTATCTTATCTTTATATATATATATTCTTTATTATAAGATCTAATATCTTATCTTATAAGTTAAAATCAGAAATCTCCTCTCTCTTTTTATTTTTTACTGGTATTTTCTCTGTTTGCTCCTAGAAGATAAAGATACAACCTGTTGCTCTAACTGGCCTAAAAGAGGCTCTTAGAGAACTCTATAATGCAAATATACATACATATATAATTTTAATGGTCACAGAGTAAGGAAAACTCTCCACTTTATGAAACTGGTTATAGCCTAAATACAAGGGTATAATGCATAACTACAGCACTTCTTAAAGCATTTGGGTACTTTGAACAATATCTTAAATCAGCATAGGTTCTCTGAAGGTAATGGAGCCATGAAGGTTGAAATTAGATGAAATAGGATGAAGCAACTTTCTGACCATGGCAGAATCATATCTCTCCTGTGCCTTTCCAAAGGACTTCCAAAGGCTCAACCAACATGATTTACCTTGCTATAGGAGGTCCAGACAGTCCTTACACTGTATTTGCAAAGCTTTTTGATCACAGTCATACTGCTGACAAAGGCATTATTTACACTGACAGGTCTGATAAGACACTGTAAACACCTCAAAAGTGCCATTCCTCTTGCACAATTAGCTTCTGGCTGCTGAATCAGCTCTCTGGGGACAGCCCTTCCTGCCAACCACCCCTCCTGTTGTTCAGCCTGCACCTATCTCTGCTGCCATCACACCATTCCTCTTCAGGGCTTTACATGAGCCTCAGAGAGCCCAGCAAAGCCATTTTCCAGACAGCACAAAATGGTTGTGCCGCTTGTCTAATCCAAATATTTCATAAACTGACAAATTAGAAGATTAGTTGGTTGTGAAAACTGGTGAGAATCCTTACTTACAGATACTTTTTTTTGGATGAAGTGCACTTTCCTTGAATTACCAAACCAACACCCCCTAGATTAAAAATATGGGGAATTCCAGATAACTATTGACTGGTTAAAAATATTTTTTGCTTAAGTTTGTAGGTTCCTCCTACAAACAAAAAAGAAGCCCCCTGATTTCATCCAGACAGTAAACCACAGTACTCTCTGAGCAGAGACAGAGTTTTGTTTGCAAAACACAGGGCACCATCTGAAATCCTTCATCCATACTGGGCAAAAATCAATTGATTCAAACCATGGATAAAGATTTATCTTTTATTATCTTGTAAGAGATAACAGCAGAGCTGATTATGTGATCCAGCAAGTGTTTACAATCATATTATTGTATTTCATAAGCTGCCACTCAACACCTGTCAGCACACCCCTGAGCTGTAGCTGCTGTGCAGGCTGCAAGGCAGCAGAGTACAGTCTGGGTGCAGCTAACTGGTTGAGATGCCCAGTGAAAACAGCAGCTGTTGCATGGGAGTGAGAGAGAGGACAGAATCAGGCTCTCCTTGGAGATGCACAGGGGCAGGATGAGAGACACATGCTCCAACATGGGAAATTCCAACCAGATACAAGGAAATTGCTTGCACTATGAAGGGAGCCAAGCACTAGCACAGGTTGCCCAGAGAGGCTATGGAGTCTCCATCCTTGGAGGTATTTAAACATGGTCTGAGCAAACAGTTCCAGCTGACCTGCTCTGAGCAGTCAATATCCAGTATCCAGAGGTCCCTCCTCAATTACTCCATGATGCTGTGAGTTTATGGCCAGTTACTATATTGCAGTTGAAGGAGTGCTAGTTAACAGGTTTTGAAGATTTTTCACATCATTGTAACTGTCCAGGGGAAGTAGCAATAAAGTATTCAAGAAAATTCAAGGACAAGAAAATAGCCATTACCTATTGAAGAAAAGAACAGAAATGTAGATGTTGGAGAGATGCTTTCCAACCAAATTATCAGCTGGCAGCACAGCTTCTCAGGAAATGGAGTTCACTAAGACATGGGGAATTTCCAGCATGCTAGAGTGTGTTTTTAACCAGATTTGAGATGAAAAAATCAGATCATATATTTTACAGGAGTAATCAAAAAAAATTCAATTAGTAAGAAATGTTAATAGTGTTAAAAGATCATCACACTATACAGACATGCACATACATGCATGGACATAAATAAAATATAAATACATATAGACATACAAGAAGAATACCAACACTAAAAATTCAGGAAAAGTGATGCAGGGGAGTCAAAATAAAACAAGGAGAGAATATCCAAATGGAATATCATAATTCAATTTTGAATTTCTTTGAAACTTTCCCATTGAAAAAGGCATTTGTTTTCAACATTCTTCTTCGTAAAGTACATCTTGTACCCCGTGGAGCAGCATTTTCCAAAGGGAAAGTTCAGTGTCAAAACTTTACATCAGTTCTCTTCAGCTGTCCCTCCAAGAGCCAGTATCTTTGAGGAATATGAGGGATACAACTCCTATTTTACCGAGCCACAGTTTTCCTTTCATCACAATAAAGCAGTGAATTCTTAACATTTGTTACACATTCCTGTAATGTTTCACAAAACGGCATCTACAAATTTTACTGCCCTCTTTTTTTCCAGACTACCCTAACAAACAACTTCTGCTTTATTTTTAGAATTAGCCCTTCTTGCTGGCTTTTATTTTCCTGTGCCACCCTACCATGATTTACTGTAATTCAAATTTAACTATTAGTTTGCTGCACTGCACACCTGACTCTGTGGCACAAATAGTACTGATTTCCCTCCAAGCCCTCGTCGCTCAGGCTGAGTACCCCAAGTGTTGACGAACAAAAAGGACACAAATAATGTAACTTTCTTACTTCAAAGTATGGAGGAGAGGTAAAGAAATTAGCTTCCCAGAGATCCTTGCAATCAGTCCTCACTACATTAAAAGTTGTGACATGCATTATGTCCCTGGGTGTAAGCATGCAACATTTATGGATGTGAGTTATGGCCCCGAAAGGAGATTTGTGCTTCCAGTGATATAATGCCACTAAAGGTCCTGTCAGAAGAAGTGAAAGTCTTCTTATCACAAGGTTATAAAGACTCCTGATGTTTCAAACTCATGGTAGTCAAAAATGAGAGTGACAGGGGCTACTGCACAGTTAGTGTCTGAAGCAGCTTCTGCTCCACAGTCGGTCAGGAAAAGGTTAAGATTTTCTGGAAGTGATGTCTCCACAGATGGCAAATTCCTCTTTCTGTTCAAATAAGACTGTCAAAAACAAAACAACCTCTTTCCCAGAGAAAGAAAACTAATTTTCCACGAATTCAACCCTTCTTTCTTCCACCATTTCCTCAGCTGTTGGTTCACTGCCAGCTCACTACATCCTCAGCCCTCACTCCCAGTGGTTCTCAGAAAAGATTGTGTTTGCTGCTTGCTGTTGATTCCCAGCTCTGGTTACCCTACTCTTGCAGTGAACGTTACATTCCCCTCCTCCCTGCTCTCATTCCTACTTTTTTTTCTCTTACTTTTGTGGTTCCATCCCCAGTTTGCAATATCATGCGCTGTTTCAGCAAAAGATGCTACCTCTCCCTAAAAATATCTGACTCATTCACACTACTGAACTCAAAAAGTTAATTGCCTCAGGGGTTTATTAGTTTCAACAGCATCAAGCTAAGTCCCTTTTTTTCATGATTCAGTTTCAAATCTGTGTCATCAGCTTTTTTTCCTGTAACAATCTTCATTTGCTTCACCAGGATCTTTAAACTCAGCAGACTTCAAGAGCTGCAGTGGTATTCTTCCCCCTCGCCCCCGTTCAGCCTTTCTCCAAGAATTAAAAGGCTTCTCTTACATTCTCCCTTTTGTTTTTTATCATGTAAGAGGAATCATCTGTAGATCACAGCTAGTAGGAGCTCAACCATCAGAATTAAATGTCTTAATTAAGTCCTGTATCCTTTTGTGAATGCCTGAACACTCATCTGTGAGAATGTGGATGTACAAATTTGCTGTTTCTATGATCCTGAAACTTTCTCAGTAACAGAACCATTTCTCCAGGAAGTGCTGTAGTTCTGTTCATAGCCTGTGGCTCAGGGTCAACAATAACTTACACGTTACTGCACTTCAGCCAATTTCATACTCTCACACAGTTATACAATTAAGGGGGGCTATGTTCTAAGGATTTATATAGAAATCTGCTCAATAACATAAATAGCCTTTATTAGGTAAACAAGACAGCAGGAGAACAAAATCTTGGTTACCATAACTTGAATGATAATGTGGAAATGTGGAAAACACATTTATGTGAGAGTACCACATTTTTTAGGAATTTACATGGAATTTTGAAATCTCAGTCTTTCTGTAGGTCTTGGCTGCATATGCACGCAGATGCTCATTTAGCTTGTGTCTATATACACAAATCAGATTGCAAAACTGGAGCTGCACACTGGTGTGGCAGAGGCACTGCTAGTGGTGTGGCTGGCAATGCTTTCATCATTTTCAAGGCGTGAAACCTCATATAATTGCTTTTTGAACACATACTAAAACTACAGCAGAACTGAGGAAGAAAATTCCCCAGCTGAGAAAGAAAATCCCCAGCCAAACTATTCATGCAGATGGATCCCTTCAGCTCTTGCAAGGGAGACATAGCAGACAGACACCTATTTCAGCCACCTAATTTCAGTGCTGTGCTAGCCCATTGGATATGGCACTTTCAAGCATATATTCTGCCTGTAATTCCCATGAACAACACTCACAGGAGGTCCTCTTCCAGCCTCTTTCTGGAGCTATACTACATGAGCTATGCAGTGGGTGCACACTGGTTTAGCTCTACATTGTACTTGTTCAGCTGATGAGTAATTTGGGAGACAGAGGCTATGTGTGCTTCAGAGCTCAGCTAAAAAGGGAACCTCTCTATAAAGTTCTACTTAGAGTGTCAGGGCCCAGGGCCATCCCTGGTATTAGTGCAACTAAGGCACTTGTTAACAGAAAGCCCCACTTCTGTGAGAAGAGCCTGCAGAAGACACCTACATTCAGGAAAAGATAAATACTTTCCACAGGAAAATTGTGAAATCCTTTTCTGATGGTATCACATATTTTCTAACTATATGGCACACAAAAATTATTACTTCACCATCTATTTCTACTGCCTCTGTGTTTTGAATGCCACTTTCACTCCCTTCCTAATTCTAACCCTCCCTAATCAGCACCTCTCCCAAAATCAGTGACCTCTGTCAGTGCCTGACTGCCCAAAGTGCCCTGTGTACCATGCCTTAGCTGGCTGGTTCGCTGA
>VZTT01010728.1:0-14470 GCA_013400855.1 Buphagus erythrorhynchus | reverse complement strand
ATGCTGGGGGCAGAGTGGCTGGGTAAGGACCTGGGGATGCTGGTCAGCTCATGAACATGAGCTGGCATGTGCCCACGTGGCCAAGAAAACCAAGGCCATCCTGGCATGCAGGGAGTCAGTTTATCTCCCAGGTAACAAACAACTGCACCAGAGGAAACAGCCTCAAGTTGTGACAGGTTTAGAGGATATTATAGAGGTTTCGATTGGATATTGTATTTCTTAACTGAAAGGGTGGCCAAGCATTGGAACAGAGAATAAGAGGAAAGGGCCTCAAGTTAAGCCCTCCTCCAGGGGAGGTTTATCTGGGATGATAAATTTCTCCAGTCTGCCCAGGGCAGAGGTAGAGTCCTGGGACATGAGTTAGTGGTAGACTTGGCAGTGCTGGGTTGGACTCAATGATCTTAGAGTGATTTTCCAGCCTAAAAGTTTCTGTGATTATATTCTGCAAAGTGGAAAGCCCTCATGTAGGGTACGTACAGCTTCTTCTCTACGGGTCTGTGATGATGAATTACTGCTCCTGTCTCTGATACTGAGGTGTGTCTTTCTGTTTCTCAGCATCTGACCTGTGTTTATGAGATTTCATTTGAAGTGAAGTGGCCTTTGCTGTCTTTGTTACTATTTTAGAACATAAAATACGTGCTTTATTGGCTCTGGGAACTGCCTGAACTTGAAAGAGGCTTGAAGTATGATTCATTTACCCGGCAAGTTAATTGAAGGGAGATGCTGTCTTAGAATTACTAGAATGCTTTGTTTCAACCATTAATTATTTTAGTTTCTTTTTTAACTAATTAGTATCAACAACATGCTGTCTTTGTTCAGGGGTTGGTACTTCTGGTATTGTCAGTTCTAAAATTGACAGGTAGTCTGTGGGGGAGGAACAAACTTGCTCTTACAGTTACAAAACAAGGGGAGTGGAGCTTCAGTGTTGAGTATTCAGTACCACCATGTCATGTTGGAAGAGGGGATGGTTTTCATCCGGAAAGATGAAGTGGAAAGGTCGCGGCTGGGGTTGGTGAGAGGAGAGGGTGCAGGGCCGGGGTTCCTTCAAAACCTGCACAGCCACTGCCATCGCTGCCACCTCGGATAGAGGGAGCCGCCCCGGACTGCGCTGCCACCGGGGAGAGGGAGCGCGCCCGAGACCGCGCAGCGCCTGCCGTCGGTAGTGCCGCCGGTACTGCCGCCGGTAGTGCTGCCCGGTACTGCGTCCTGCACTGCCGCCCGGTACTGCGTCCTGCACTGCCGCCCGGTACTGCCTCCGGTACTGCCGCCCGGTACTGCCTCCGGTACTGCCTCCTGCACTGCCGCCCGGTACTGCCGCCCGGTACTGCCGCCCGGTACTGCCGCCCGGTACTGCCTCCGGTACTGCCTCCTGCACTGCCGCCCGGTACTGCCGCCCGGTACTGCCGCCCGGTACTGCCGCCCGGTACTGCCTCCGGTACTGCCNCGCGCGCGGTACTGCCTCCTGCACTCCCGCACCGTCCTGCCGCCGCCCGGTACTGCCGCCCGGTACTGCCTCCTGCACTGCCGCCGGTACTGCCGTCCGTACTGCCTCCTGCATTGCCTCCTGCACTGCCGCCCGGTACTGCCTCCTGCACTGCCGCCCGGTACTGCCGCCGCCCGGTACTGCCGCCCGGTACTGCCTCCTGCACTGCCGCCGGTACTGCCGTCCGTACTGCCTCCTGCATTGCCTCCTGCACTGCCGCCCGGTACTGCCTCCTGCACTGCCGCCCATGGGGCGGCGCAGCGGGACCCCCGCCCCGCTAAGTGGGGTGGATTGAGCAGCTTTGCCAGCATGGCTCGTTATTAAACCCAGCTCTCCAGGTTGTGTTTAGTCCGTTTCCCGGTGCTTGCAGGCTGGGGGGAGGTTGTTGAGCTGTAAGATCCTCTCCGAGGCGCTGCCTTTGTTGTCCTGAGTGCCGCGTGGTAGGCAGTGTAGGGACAGCTACCGTTATGCCTTTGTATGGAAATTCCTTCCTCTCTTCAGGAAGCAGTTTTTTTCGTTTAGTGGTAAATACCATTGTGGGTAAAGCACTCTCTCTTTTAGTGATACTGTTGTGTTTGTTCACGTTATTCTTTTCTCAGTCCACAAGGTCCAGCGCCAAGGTCCTTTGCCATCTTGTTTTTGTCCTAGGGGGGACCAAGCAATATCTTGCCTTTGTAGATTAAACCAGTTCTCTCTTTTGTACAGTTTTCTTTTTAGCGTTGTGTTTACTGCTGTTTTCTTGAGTAAATTGTGACTCTAATGTATAATCACTGAATTGGGTTTTTTGTTGTTCCCCTCCACCATTGAAAAGGTGCAGTTTAAGTGGCTTTAATTTCTCCGTTGAGGTTTTAAAACCACCACACTTTCTTTGGTCCTTTCCATCTCTTGACACTGAAAATGCACCCTAAGAGTTAGGTTGTAAGAGTAAGCCTTTTCAAAATAAATAAATAAACCTCTGGTATTATCAATATTGGAAGGCTGCTTGCTTGAAAACTGATTTTTTATATATATAATGATGCATCACTTGCTAAGAAAGCAAACATGAAATATTTACAAGTTAAGCTGTATGAGAAGTGCTGCCAGGCCTGGCCGTGGGCTGCAGTGAGCACTTGCCTGGGCATTTCTTTAATGGTGGTGTACCCTGAATGTTCACCCCCTGTTCCTTACAGCCAGTCTGTCAGGAGATGTTGGGAGCAGACACAAGGAGGAGACCATGAAGCTTTCTTCAAAGTGGCTGTAGGAACTCCAGTACTTAAAGTGAAACTGGGGCTTTTCTGTGGGTAGGGAACAAAGGTGAACCTCTGCTCTAGGGGAGGAGAGTGGCTCCTCTTCAAGACAAGAGGCTGCAATGTGGATATGTGTATGTGGTTATACAACCACAGGACACACGAGCTTTAAGGTCTTCTGAAGAGATACTTTATGTCTATGCAAATACAGTGGCAAAGTCTAGAGAAAATAGGCTTGGAAATATGCTAGTATTTCACAGGAAAAAAAAAATAATTACCTGCTCTCTACTTCTGTAAAGTAAAAATTAGTTATTGCCAGATGACACTTATCACTGTTAAGATCAGAAGGGTGGCAAAAAGCTAATTATAAAACTTGTCTTATTCACCCTTAAAAGGTTCTTACAATGCTGACATTTGAGTAGAATAAGATGACAGTGTGTTTCATACTGCCTCTGTGGTATGTGGTTTTGTTTTTAAGATGATTCTCCTCTGTGGAGGAATTCCTTTTCTCTGGAAACTGTCTGGTCAGATCTCTGGTCATGCTGGGTTTGGACCAGAATATGAGGTAAGTAGGCTTTAAATTTCTGTGAAAGTATTTGATCCCTACTGCAATAATAATTTTTATTTTTAAATTGGTATTTAGTTAAAAGTGAGATTTAGCTAACGTATAATACAGTAAAAATAACAGATATTTTCTGGTGCACACAATGACTGCAATCATTGTGTGATTCTGAGAACTGGTAACAGTAAATTAGCTTGCTTTTAAGTTAGCTTACTAATTAAAACAGCCTTATATGTTAAAAACAAAGTCTGGTATCAGCTTGAGTCAAATGAGGTGGTGGGCTGGGTTTTTGGGAGCTCTTTATTTGGGTGTTTTCTTTTTACTAATCCTAGAATTGATCTACCTGCATACTAAAAGGATAAGAAATTTGAGTCTACTGCTTATGTTACTTTTATGCTGTGGATGAGGCAGGTATCCAAATTTGTGTTCCAAATCCTTAGTAAGCTATTATAGTGAGCAATAATTAGTCATCATGAACAAGTTAATTCTGTGAATTTATCTAGCATCATCTTCTAACTGGTTTCAGTTAAACTACTGACCTAAAAGCCAGAATATTTGTTAGTATGGATCAGTAAATATCAGGTGGTTTTGTTTTTTTTTTTAGATTGTTCAGTCCTTGGTATTTCTGCTGCTTGCAACACTCTTCAGTGCAATGACTGGTCTCCCATGGAGTTTATATAATACATTTGTCATAGAAGAGAAACATGGCTTCAATCAACAGGTATTGCAGAGAGCACTTGTACTGACCAGATTGGTTCAGATTAGATAGCCTGGTCCTTTAATGAATGTGCAACACAAGATAATGCTTTGGGTCAGACCTTACTAAGGAAGAGTGCATCTGCATGGGCTTCAGTCCATGTGGTTGTAAGGAACTACTAGGAAAGCTCCTTTTTGACTATGATTTTCTTATGACACTGGCACTGTTTTGCCATTTGTCTTAACTGAAGGGATCAGTTCACTAACCAGAATGTCATATTAATATTTACATTATATCACTGATATAATTTATCCTTTCTTTGCAGACACTGGGATTTTTTTTTAAGGATGCTATCAAGAAGTTTGTTGTGACTCAATGTATTCTGTTGCCAGTGACATCCCTTCTACTTTACATTATTAAAATAGGGGGAGACTACTTTTTTATCTATGCCTGGCTCTTCACGTTAGTTGTTTCCTTGGTGAGTATGAGAAGAGGTTTGGGTTTCTTCCAGACTCCAGTTTACTGGGCATGGCTCAGCATGCTGAACACAGCTAAAAGGAAATGAAAAATCTAAATCTCCTGTGAATTTTATTGTCTACAAACTTTAACAGAGTGTCTTGCTCTCAATGTACTTGTTCAGGAATAATAGCTCATATTAGTTGTCCACATTAATGTAATATATATCTAATTTATTTAATACTGGAGTGTCTTTGTCAACTGAAAGATAAGCACTGATAAAGCTTTAGAATAGGAACTGGAATTACAGCATGATGTGGTGATTGGCTTTTCTTTCTCTTTAGTACAGAGGTGAGAACCAGAACATATACAGCTGATCCACGTTCCTCTCTCTCACTTTCCTATCACAAACTAGTATTTTATTTTTGCTCTGCCTGTGCCTTCCCGTTGAGCTGTCCATGTAGATTTTGTCCTGAGATGCTACAAATACTTTAGAACCTGAACTAACAGGGGTTAGTCTATCTTTTATACAACAAAAGCTAGAAAATAAAACATCTTGGCAGAGCTGCAAACTTCTGTGGTGAAAGAACACTTAGCATTCCTGGCTCACTCTTCTCTGGGCCCCCTCCACCTCTGAGGGTTAAGTGCATGCTTAGACAATTGGTGTGTTGCCACCTCACTGCAACTTTATAGGGTTTCAGGCCTTTGACATGCAAAATCATCCTAAGAGGAATTAGATTTACCCTTTAGAGTCTGGTTTAGGGAAAAATTCCTGTTCCATAACTCTGTAATCAGAGTTAGAGTTGCATCTTCCTACTAGTCTGTTATGCCTGCTGATATCAAGGCATTACACAAGGATCTGAGATAAAACATTAAAATTAGTCCCCACATGATGTATGGTCTGAAACACTAGTCTGGACTGAAAAGCTGATTTCTACTCTGTGAAACACCCTCTTACACTTTCTGTAAAATATCTGTAGAGGTTTAAGCCCCTAAAAATTACCATAACAAAAATAACTTATTTTTAGTGATGTTTCATATTGATGCCTTTACTTGCTGTGACTTTGCAAAAGCCAGTTTTTCTGATTTTTTATTTCATTGGACTTTTTCAACAGTGCACACACTGTCAAAAGTCTAGGTACTTGTTTTCAGTGAAATAAAACGTATCAAGATAATTTTGAAGTTAATGTTGATGTCCATTTGCCTCTCATGTCCTGTTCCTTTTTTTGCTAAGCAGAATTTAAACTTTTAAAATAAATAAAAATAATGTTGTGGTGATCCAGAGTGTGAGGAAAGGGAGTTCAGCTTTCCTTTCCATCACATTCTTTTAGTTCTGGCTTTCTCAACTGGGCTGCAGCTGATGCCAGTTCCAAGAGGTGTAGGTGCACTGTAGTGTTGTTTTTAGGTCAGGGCTGTTAGTCATTGTGGAGCCAAAGGAATCAGGCAGGCAACTGCCTTAGTCCTGCAGACAGCTGGGAGACACAAAGAAAATAGGGGACGTGAAATTTCTTGTGTCTTTTTAGACAGTTGTTTGGCAAGTTAGCAGGAATTAGTCCCACTTCTTCTATCCCCTGGTTCCTTCATATCTGCAGCTATGAAGCACTTCAGAGCTTTCCAGGACTGGTGAAGTGCATGGAAGTGACAACCTGTCACTGATGAGGCCCCTGCTCCCAACTGCCCAGAGGCCTTGTCTCTGCACAGTTCACACCAGTTCTGCTCAAAGGTGTCAGTGGTTTGTGCTCAGTTTGCTGAACTGTGGACTGGTCACCAGCCCATAGAGAGCCTGGCTATAGATCCCACTTCATATAGACTCTGCTTTATCAAGTGCTTTTTCTGAAATTGTGCCCTCTTTTTGAACTTTTTGCTCCACTTTTAGTACTAAACGTGTTTGCATGCCCTGTTCTTAATATCCACATGTGTTTGCAGGTGCTTGTTACAATCTATGCAGACTACATTGCACCTTTGTTTGATAAATTCATTCCGCTTCCGGAGGGAGAGCTCAAGCAGCAAATTGAAACAATGGCAAAGAGCATTGACTTCCCATTGACTAAGGTGTATGTTGTTGAAGGTGAGGTTTTGTTATTTTTTTTTAATAAAAAGGCTTTGTAATTTTAAATTTGTGGGGGTGTAGCATTGATTGTGGATGCTGTAGTAGGGCAGTTGCTTGCATTGCTCAGGTACTGCAGTACTTGCCAATGTCTGTAGCATTTTCCTGGTCTTTTTCCCTGAAGCTCAATGCACAGCCTGAACTCATCCTCTGGTTGGAAGTATTTTCCTGGGTCAGTGGAATGGAAACAGACAGCTTGGTCAGCAGTGGAAGCACAAAAGTAGTCAAGATTATCATTTTAGAACTGTGAAACAAAGGGAATAGCTTTATAATTTTTCTAGTCTCAGTTTAGCCTTAATTGCCTCAAAGTCCTTGGTAAAACAATTGAAAAAGTATTGAAAATTAAAAATACCTATTTCTTGAAATGTTCACAGGGACGATTTCTTATGCTGGATGGTCTCACACCTTCTACTTAAGACTAATTTTTTTCACTTTCTAATACTGAATTTCTCATCTTTTTTTTCTCTGGTCAGGGAATATAACATGGAGCTGCCGTGTCACTTCAATTCCATGTTCATGGTGTACTTTACTGTTTGACATTTCCACTATTACATATTTTACTCCTGTCTGAACTTGATTTCAGGGACTTTCCTAAATTTTGTTTTGGTTTCATGTCCTGCCTGTGAGACTCTGAGGTGTTTTTTATTGACTTTGTGAAAGCAGTATGAGATGGCATGAAGACCTAAAATGGTAGAAGTTTGCTGTTGGAGGAGGTCGTAAAGTCTTTATCTAGCCTAGAAGCTGTGACTCAAAACTTTGGAGTGGTCAAATCCTGCCAGTGTTCTGCCTCAGTGCTGCTCTGAACCACTGATACACTTGGGATGCATGGAACTTCTCTTTTCAAGTTGAGATAAAGCTTTTCAAGCTTGAGAGTCAGTGCAGAGGTTTGCCAAACAGCTGTGGTTTCCCCAAATGCATGGCTGGCTGTATCCCAGCTTTTAACAATGGTAAAAATACCATGGACCAGTTGTTGGTGCTGCAGCCCCTGTGCAGTGCCCTGCACTTGCTTCTGCCTGCTTAGGTGGCAGGGAGCTGCAGTGGAGGCTGCCAAACCTCCAAATACTGCCCCTCCTCACTGCCCCCACAAACTTTTTTTTTTTTTTTTTAAAGCATTCTTAAGAGTGTTGAGCCAGCACCATTCCCTTTTGGCCTGAATGTGGGAACATCTTTTTACTGGTGTTTTTCTGCACTCTGTCTTGGCTCTTCCAGCTCCAGAACTGACTTCTTGGTAAAATGTGCAACCGAGTCCTTTACTTTCAGGGTTCATTCTGCAAGAGGCAAATTACAAAGGTTCCTTCTCTACCAATATTTAGTGAGGGATAAAGATTTTTATTACATACAGATGAAAGGAAACCTTGCTATCCTGTGGCTATTCAGATTCCTTCACTGGGAAGGGACCAGATGCTGAGGCATCATACTCTGACCAGTCTCTTCCTCTGTTCATCTGTTGTGGTTTGGTGCTGAAGGTCACAAAGACCATTTACAGATTGGCTTCCAATGGAACAATGGATATTTGTGCCCTGAGGGGTTTATGCAGTTCATACATTTATACTGTGAGTGTTTTAAGGCAAGTGCCTTCCAACTTATCCTTTCCTGAAAAAAACCCAGAGGACTTCTCTTCTGCTCTCCTAGAAACATCTTTTGGTACTGATGTTGCAACAACTTCTGTTCCTAACCAAAAATAAGCTTTTTAATCAACTGAAACTCTGCACATTCTATGGAAAGAGATGAGTTCCTTGGCCCTAGGTTTATTGACAGCAGAAACAGTCCATGACTGATCTGATCTAGATAAAGGTAGCTGTATAAAATGGCCTATTGCAAACAAAATAGTATTGAGGAACTGTGTTATCTGTAGTTCATCTCTTCTCCTTATCTGTTTCCATTCATCTTTATTGGCACATTTGAAAGAATTCTACATAATTTGGCACAGGTTCTTTGCCTGGAGCAGTGTCAATGCAGAATGCTCTTTTCACTCTTAAATCTGAAATTGCAATAGAATTTGCTTTTCTTCTTGGACATTAGATGTTCATGACTGCTCTTATTGTTTTAGTGCTTTTAGTGATTACACACTACATTTCTCTGTTGGAGTCATCATTACGTAGATTTTAGAATATACTTCAGCTGCTAAAGAGATCTGCTTGAGTTTGTCTACTGTTCATTTGAGGACTTTGAGAATTCCTCTGGAAGAATCTGGTCTGTGTCATATTGTACAGGCTTCAGTGCATGAGATTATTCAGATCATGATCTTTAAATTTTCCCCATCAGGTTCTAAGCGTTCTTCCCACAGCAATGCTTATTTCTATGGATTCTTCAAGAATAAGCGGATAGTACTCTTTGACACACTTCTGGAAGAATATTCTGCTTTGAACAAAGAACCAGCAGAAGGAGAAGATGGTGAGAATGAAGAAACAAAGTCTAAAACCAAAGTGAGTTTGTCTTTCATTGTGTTGTTTATATTAACTTCTTGGTGAGATATTCCCTTGTGTTTTCTAATGTATTTTAAAGGTCCTGAGTAAGTTGCTAAAACCCAAACCCTAATGATTTCAACACCAAAGTATGCCTGGTTTGCTGTTTGGAATTTCTGGGGCTGTGTGAGTTCTGCAGATTGCACCAGAGAATGTAAAAATCCACAGAGGCTTTAGCAAAACATCAGTTCCCTGCATGCAAGAACTAGATCTTCCCTATAATTCTTTGAATAAGGGACCTGTTCAGGGTTTTAGCTCATCTTCTTCTCTTGGGACTGCCATACCAAAGCTTCCCTTTGAAGGAGGTACTTTTAATTAATAGTGTGTGATTTGTGTGCCTTTTACTGCATGCAGATTTTTTGGTGCAGGAGGCACAGACACATTGCACAGGTGCATCCTCCCATACCCTGGTCAAGAGCAGGATGATGGCCTGGCACTGGCCTCTCCTTTGATGTGCAGCTGCACATCATGAGTCTGCTGGAACAGCTGTTGTGGCCTCAGAAGAGTATGGAAATGACTAAAGCTAATAGAATACTTCCTAAATAACCTGAAGAAGTTACTCTGAGAAAAACAAATGGCCTTGTGCAGCCTAAGGTTAGGCCAATGTCTAGATTGTTGTTCAGTCCAGCTTCTGTTCCTTGACACCATGTTAATGGTGACCAGGGTTTTGTTTGGCAAATGCTGCAGGAGTGGGTGGTAGAGGAGGGGATGTTGAACCCACCTGATCTAGTCATAATGAGAGTCTGTGTTCCATTTCAACAGGTTCTTCAGCCTTTGTGTTTGCTTCTGACTTGCTAATGGATCTTTGAAGGTGCAGATAATTCATAATTATAGCTTTAAGGCACATCATAGGGCTTTTTGAAGAGGACAGTTCCTTTAAAAAGGAACAGGACTGCCTTGGGAGGAAGGCTGCATGTTGAGTGTTGAAGGAAAGTAAGAACAGGGCTTTGTTCTCAATTCTCTCAAAGTCTGCAGCTCTGAATAAGTGTTTCCAGTGTAATGCTTTGCTTGAGTAAGGAAACAGGATGAGAAGGGATAGGAGTGTGTTTGGAAGGCAAATCTTCCAGTATTCTTTTAGGCTTGCATCAGCATGGCTGCATACATACATACAAGAGAACACCACCTCATAGTAGAAATCTTCTTAACCTTAAAAAGTTATATTTCTGTAAGTATCTTTATAAAAAGGGCTCAGTAAGAAATTATATGTGTGTTTCTGGTATTCAAAGGGAATGGCCAGATCTAGGGACACTTAAGTGATCAAGGAAAAAACAAATGAGTAAGAAATTTATTTTATTGTGTTCAGACATACCTGATAATATTTCTACTTTGTTATTCCCTCAGAATAAGAAACAAGGATGTAAAAATGAAGAAGTTCTGGCTGTACTCGGTCATGAACTGGGTCATTGGAAACTAGGTCATACTGTCAAAAATATAATCATCAGCCAGGTAAGTTATTTTATACTGGTTTTGTTTTTTTTTTTTTTCCTGGAGCATCTTTAATTATAGCTCTTTCCAAATGCCCTCTTCCAGATTTGTTAGTGTACATTCACCTGATACGCTGTGTGGCAGAAAGTTGGTCTGGATCACAGCTGTCCTTCTTTTCTGTTCCGTGTGTTTCAATAACAATATTCTGGCACCTTCCATTTTATTCTAGAAAGACCAAACAACCACGTGGATAGCTAATCACCCCCTCTAGAAAACTTGGTAAGGCATGATCCTGCCTCTTGGCTCTGAAAAGCCAGGCAAGCACAGTGCTTGTGCACGACGCTGCACAGCTTAGATGGAAGCACAGATTGTTTCCAGGAGCAGAGGTACAAAATAGCACAGACACATTTTGTTTGGCTTTAAACTTTTCAGACCCTATGCTTAATTTCAAGGAGATGGGTTCTATCCTCTACACCCTCCTCACTTCTCTTGCTTTTTCATCTCCCTTCATTACTTGTTTTTTGCTCACTGACAGAAAATAGTGGTTCTTCTACGGCTGCATTTTCACAAAGCAGGTAAAGACCAACTGTTTGTTCCTCTCTGTATATTAGGGTATTCAGAAATAACCTACTTGGTTTTTTACAGTGGCATCCATGTGCAAATCTATAATGTGATGTTATGTAATGACTTACCTTAATCAAGAATGTTTTTTCTTTTCTCCAGATGAATTCCTTCCTTTGCTTCTTCTTGTTTGCTGTGCTAATTGGTCAAAAGGAACTCTTTGCTGCATTTGGTTTCTATGACACCCAGCCTACCCTGATAGGCTTGATGATTATTTTCCAGTTCATTTTTTCACCTTACAATGAGGTAAATTGTTTTCAAGACATAGACACTGAGGTATCATCCTATTTAAATAATGATTCTGTTTTGTCAGGGGAAGTTTGAAGTTTCTAGGGGCTGTATTGGGTGTCTCATTTTGATAATCAGGCTTAGTGCTGCATGTTGGGTAGCACTCCCAGTTTCATGTGTGGCTTGGATAAAGCTTAGTGAGATCAGTTTGCAGCCACAGCAGTGTGTGGGATGTGGGAAGCTAGATGTGCTAGTATTTACTGGCACTGAAGGAATTTGCAGATAGCTGAATTTTGAAATAATTTTTAATGCATTTCTCTCTACAGGTTCTCTCATTTTGTTTGACTGTATTAAGCCGACGATTTGAGTTTCAAGCAGATGCATTTGCCAAGGAACTTGGGAAGGCTAAAGACCTCTATTCTGCTTTGATCAAGCTAAACAAAGATAATTTAGGATTCCCTGTTTCTGACTGGATCTTTTCAATGTGGCATTACTCCCACCCACCCCTTTTAGAAAGACTTCAGGCCTTGAAAGATGCAAAGCAAGAGTGACAGCAATGATTGCTGGTTCAGAGACAGTGCTTCCATCTCAGAAGCAAAGTTCAGAGCTGCTTTTTAAGTTTTTTTTTAAATGGATAATGCAAATTACGTGCACTGTTAACAGCACCACAGATCTGAGTATCCTGAAACAGGTATTAAATTATAAATTACTTATTTTTAACAAAAACAAAACTGTGGAACTTCATTTAGAAAAAGTGCTGGGTGAAGACCTTCCCCCCCACCCACCACACTGACTTTTATTTCCATATCATAGTATAGACTTTTAAAGGGAGGAAAACAAGTGTAGACTTCAAAGCACCTTTTTCTTCAGTTTGTGTATGCCTTGAACATTGTTTTTGATCCTTTTTCTGTTCTCAGCATTCTGTGAACCTTCCCAGTCTCACCCTCTTCACAGTGAAGAGGCTTTGGGTGACTTGATTTCCTGTATAATGATACTTGTGCTTGCCAGTGTGTTTTAAAAAGCTGAATGCAGCTGCAGGCTTTTCTCCTGCATTCATGTCTGTCATAATGAAAAATGCTACTTAATAAAACCTTCTTTCTCTGAAGTGTGGGAAGAAGGATGAATTATAGCTGAGGAAATGTACCATGTCTTCCTTGAAAATGAGCACTAGGTGGTATTTCATAGCTTTATAGTGGGATCAGGCTGTTCCTATTGCCCACAGTGCTGCTGGGGGTATGGAAGGATGATACAGAGAATTAGAATGGGACCCACACGTTTGAGAAAATTACTAATTCTCTCATGTTCTCCATTTTTCCACATCTCAGTTCCTCCATTTTTGTTGTACTTTGCCAAGATTTTTTGTGTATATGGAAGTGTCCAGTTGCTCAGCCAGTGTATCAGAGCCACGCTTTCATTCTGAGGAGGCTTATCCTCCATTCCATTGAGGGTTTTTCATTAATATGAATCCAGCTGAAATAGTAGTGTTGACATACTTATTCTTCATCATTGTTCTTATATATAAAAATTCTTACATATAAAAAGCCCAGGACACAGTTTGCCCATGTGAGTTACTGAAGAACAAACTGGGTAAATGTGGAAATGGCTTTGGCATTGATTATCTCAGACTTTTCTGATGAAAAATAGGATTATATTTACTTTTGTTGAAGTAAAAATAAAAGTTTGCATGTGCATACAAATGTTTTAACCAGCCTGAATATACATATTCCATATAAAAATCAGATTTTCTATCTGCAGTAAATTAAAAAGTTCTGCTCAGCTCTGTACAAAGGGATAAGTCACTGAAGCAAATTGTCATTGTTTCACATGTCAGTATTCTCATATATTTTATTGTTAGATTACATTTGTTTTTCTGATCATAGGGAAAAATGCCTTATAAGATGATGGGCACAATGATGTCTTGGGTGAAACAAGATGTTGCTGAAAGCCCTTTGTATGCCTTATTCTAATTGTGTTTATACCCCAGCAAGTATGGAGCTAAACTACAGATACGGATTTAGGAGACAGTTTTTCAGATCTGGAGAGCCTATATTTGTCATGTTAACTGTATTTAATAAAAGGCCCTCAAAAATAAAAGCATCAACTTGAATCTGTCAATTCAGAAGAATAACCAACTGTGTCAGGTTTTGAATGAGACGTTGGCTGGTGTAAAGCTGTGGAAGACATGTTAAGTGTTCTTTGAGAAAATCATTTGTCTCATCTGTTAGATAAAACCTAATGCAAAAATGAATTTTCTGGTTATTTCAGAAATTTGAGTAAATGCAAACAGAAGGAGATTAAAGTGCAAAGACGAAGGAAATGCCAGTTCCTATGGAAACATGCAATACTTAAAATACCTAGCTCACAGGTGAAGATAGTGTTCTTATAGCAATTGCCTGTTACTTCCTTTTCTCCCCTATCAGTGTTTAGTTATCTCTGCAGTTCTTCTAGCTGGATTTCATATATAACTACTGAACAAGGTTTCAGAATGGTTCCATTCTGCTCCAGTTGCTTCCCTGCACTGCAATTGTCAGTGTGTGCTGCTGAGCTTCTACCTGATACATTTCTGCTGGGCACCTGGAGTGCATCAGCTGCATCTTGCAGACCTTCTACAGCCTCAAATTGCTTCCTGTCTCCCTGAGAAAGGTCAAAATTACACCTAAATCTTCCTCTGCAACTTCTGCCTTCCCAGGCATGTAAATGCTCCCACAGTGTCTGTACAGCCATGTGATAAGCCAGCACCAGCTTCAGGATAAAGTAAGTCTGCTTAAACCAGCCACCCTCCCTTCCAGGGAATGACCAGTTTTAAGGAAAGAAGCAAGAAAATTAGCAAGAGTGCATTTAGTTTTCTGTTACCTTTAACAAATACTCTTCAGATACTCAAGGGAACCCAGAGCAGAACATCTCTGGCAGCTGTGGGACTGCTGAGTGTTCATCAGCAGAGTCCTGTCCAAAGGCTGGAGCTTCAACTTCCTGTTTCTTGCCTTACCAGCTTTTTCTGTTGGTCTAAGTAGAAACCTGAGAGAAGACATGCTGAGGAAAAGTGCTAGACCTTGAAAGGTGACAGGACTAAAATTGAATTCTTAGTGAACATGAAGCTTGGTGTGTCTTGGTAATGTGTGCTGGCAGTCCAAAGACCCAAGTGCCCTGGGCTGATGCCCAGCAGGGATGGGCAGAACAAGGGAGGGGATTCTGCCCCGCTG
>VZTT01010719.1:0-31755 GCA_013400855.1 Buphagus erythrorhynchus | reverse complement strand
AAATCCCAGTGAGGTACACACAGATCACAATACATGAAGTCAGAATCTTATGTGATAGAAAATAAAAGAACATGGTTTGTGCAGGTGTACATATTTGGTTAGAGAGTTCCTTAAAAGTAGTTACTGGTAAAACAGAAAATCATATCTTTATTCAATCTCTTGTTAATTTACTCAGCATCTTCAAATTGCTCAACTCTCAATTTCAATAAGTATGGACCACATGTCCAGAAATTCTTCTGACAAAGGTCCCTCAAGGCCCAGAGAACTATCCAATCATAATTTTAAGACTGTTACAGCCAGAATGATTGAATAAATACAGGAGTGGTAGGGAAAGAAAGTGTGAGAGCATGAAAGACAGATATCTTCACTTTCTCACACAGGGAGTGAGGATAACTATTCCTGTCCTTAAGTTTCATGGCAAGTGGAGCTGAGGCTCCTGCTGCTGGGTTTGGACCAGCTTGCCTTCTTGTTGATCTCCTGTTCTTCTCCTTCTCTCTTTCTATTTTGCTATGTGCAGGCCTTGTATTTTTATGGAAAACTTACATTGCTTCTTATGAAGTCTTTTTAGATTTGTATGCATCAACAAGGAGGCTAAGAGCTTTGCCCAGGCCATTACTGGCAGAAAATAAAAGGCTGCTGTTATTCCTGGGCTGAGTCAGATGCAGTGGTAAATAGATTTTTCTCCTGGGGACACAGAGGAGGTGTCAGGGAGTCATTACCTTGAAATCCCAGCCAGAGCAGGTTCACCAAGTGCTAACAGCTCTTCAAAACTCTCTCTGTGTACTGGGAATTGTCCAGAGAAGGTAATTGTATTATCAAGCCTGGAAGGAGAACTGCATGATGATGCGTTTCTATCCCATGCCTATAAGAGATATTGGAATCCCTGGGCTGCAAAGAGAGAATGGCCAATTGATCCAGAAGCATTTGAGATTGACTACAGATCAAGCCCATGTGCTCCTTACTGCTAACAGCTCCTTCCCCACTCACCCTTGGCCGTGGCTGGGCAAACCCTGGTGTTAAACCCTTGCACCACCAGGCCAGGCTTTCTGGTGTAGACAACAGGGCTGTGAGCCAGTGAGCCTGGACAAAAGATGGGAGCTCAGCGATGCACTGGGCCCTGGACTCCTTCTGGGTTTGCCTGAGCTATGGCTCATGCAAGGTGTGTCTTCAAGGTGATGCAAAGTCTGAAGGCTGTAGAATCAGGAGGCTGCAGAACCAAAGAAAGCATGGGGGGGGGAGGGGGGAAGGCAAAAAATTATTGGCTGGAAGCTTTATTTTCAATTATAAAATCATTTTGCGTGTTAGTACCCCATCTGTGGTCATTTTCATAAGGTTTCGAGGACATGAATTCAGTTGTGAGTGTGTTTGCAGAACCAGCAACGTTTAAATGACTCCTAAGGAGATGTGATAAGAGAGATTTCAGACCCTCTGTAATCAGGATTTACATGAGAAACTTGATTCCAGGAATCACACACATCCAACAAGAGAACAACGACCTATTAAGTGACCAACCTATCCAGTCTAATCAGTGCAAATGCAGAATGAAATTAATTACAACAATTAGAAATTGAAATTAATATGCCATTGTTCCTCAAGAAATAGAACATGATAATGTCTCAACTACTTAAACATTTCAAAATCATGTTTTCAGTTCTCTTATTTCTTTTTAATTTAATTTTCCAGTTTTGGTCTTTTTTAATAGCTTTTAAATAAGTTATGATGATGTCAGCATATATAATCTTCACATTGTAAATAATGTGAATAAAGTAGTGAAGAAGAAAAAAAAGTCTTTTCAAAAGCAATTCCGGCAATTTCGGATTTTTTTTCCCCCATATTTAAATTTTCTTATCTCACATTCTCCAAAAAGGAATTTTACAAGATGTCCGATTTCGGGGTTAAGATAACCCCGAAACCTGGAAAAGTCTTTCTTCCCAGCCTGAGTCTTGATGAATGAGTCAGGAGACGTAGTTTGTGCTTCTCAAGGTTGTTTATTTTCTTCTTATCTATAACATTCTCTTTCTGTCCTGCGCTCCTCTCAGCAGGATGGACACGAGGTTCTGCCTGTCCCTGTGGGCTGGTACTGACCTTACATACTACAAATTACGTGTGCTATGTTTACAATCCCATACCAATAGTTATCACCTATGTTGGACAGTGAGTCCCTACTCTAACCCAATAGAAAAGTGCCACCATCACAGTGAAACACGGAGGACATGAAGAAGAACAAGACGCCCAAATCCCTCCATCTTGTCCCTTAAACCCCAATCCTAAAATCCCCTAAATTCTACTTTTCTCACCCTATAACAAATCCATAACCATTCTACTTAAACCCTTGTGGTCTGTAATTCTTCTCTCAGAGTTGGCAACCTTTCCCATGGGCTGAGATCAAAGGCACAGGTGCTATTGGCTCCCTGCCATTGTCTCGAGCGATCCAGGGCAGCCAGAGGGATGTCCTGGACTCCCACAACAAGATTCATTCAACTTTTATCCAGGGAACAGCAGAACAACAAAGAAACAAACCCCACAACCGCTGGAATTAAGAAGTTTTCAGTGAGGCATTTCTGCCTAGCCTTGCTCACTGCTGTATCTTCTGCATGAGTGACAGGCCGCAAATTACCCATGGAAATGACCTGCCAAGTCACTTGAGATGGGGCGTGCGAGCAAAGCAGGGTGTGCTGTTGAGCAGCCGGCGGGGCCGCGGCTGCCGCGCCGGGCCGAGCGCGCCCGGCCGCAGCGAGGAGCCGCCGGCCCGGCCGAGCACCGCGCACCCCAGCGGAGCGCGGCCTGCCTCGGCAGGGCAGGAACACAGCCTCGCTGCCTCCCTCCTCACCTCCCCTCGGCCGCCCACCAGGCAGTGCAGCGGGCTTCCGAAAAAGTCATTCAGTCCGTTGCAGTCAATTAATCAGAGCGAGTCGCACACCCCGTCTGCTGTCACAAGCCATTGGGAAGCGTTTCTGTAATCCTGCCTTTGAACTCCGCGCTTATTGCCGTTTACAATGGGTTTATTAGAGGCTTAATTGAATCGGTCCTGCTCGCACTGCTCGTTGCTAACGCGATGGCCATTAGCGGCTGCTAATGAGGGAATCCAGAGGATTACTGCATCAATTATCAGGCTGGGCTGGGACCGGAGGGGCAGCCCGCAGCGAGCTCCCATGAATTCAGCTGGCAAGTGTGACACAGCGAGCATGCGGGGAGCCGATGTGCTCAGCGGCTCCGACACCCCGGAGAAGCAGCCGGTGCTTCATGCCCATGTGCTGAGCCTCAGCCATCCCCCAGCCGTCCTGCCCGTCATCCCCATCCTGCGGCGGGCCTGCCGCACAGGGAAGGACCAGCACACCCCGCTGCCACCAGAGGAAGAAACACCTGCTTAGAGGGGAGCCACCAAGAAAAAGTATTCAAAGCCATGGGGAAAAGAAGTCAACTTACCATATTCTTTCAAAAATAGACTTACTGTTTGCTAGAAATGGGTGGTGGGGCCTTGTTTTCAACAACCAGAGTCAGGGAAGTATATTGCACGTGAAACAACACCATGTGCACTGCAGTGTGCAGATCTTACACATACTTCAGACAGGTGAGCATCCCCATCTTCCGAGAAAGGGAGGAACCCTCCCCTAGGAGAGAGGGGCTGTGTTGGGAGGAGAGGGAGGGAGGCAGTAATGATCTCCCACATTAGGAGAAGGATAATACATGCGGCCAGGACCTCACAGCAGGAAGGAGGCATCAGTCACAAGCTGTCTCGCTGAGCATCAGCGCTCTCCAATCCCCCAAGGGGAGCAGGGGCCCTGACCCTGCCTGGCTGTGAACAAGTGCTGGGGATGCAGCACGGGTCGGCTGGTCTGTGCCTGCCAGGACCACGGGATGCTGGCTGCCCATCTGCTGCCTTGCTACACTGCCAAACAAAAACACAGAGAGAGATTTTTTCCTTTTTTTTTCTTTTTTTTTTTTTTTCATTTTTCCCCCTCTCTCATCTCCCTTCCCAATAGCTCATTTTTCTTCTGTGTTTCAGATTAGAGAGTGTTCATCAGCATGAGCAATTATGTTCTGCAGAGATGAATATGGGGCTTTTGGGTTGCAGCAGGCGCTCTTGTGCCTGAGGCAGCTCCTTTGCTGCTCCTCCACGCTGATGTGCAGCCCAAGGAAGCCCTGCACATGGACCTGCTGTGGAGCTGGAGGCAGGCTGCAGAGTGCCTGTGCTCCAGCCCATGATCTCTCGTGCCATGGGAGCCAAGGATGCTCCAAAAAGCAGGTCCAGCAGCCTAATGGGGGAAGGCTGTGAGGGGAAAGGAAGGGAAGAAGGGACTTTTGAGGGAAAAAGCAAGGAGGTGATCGTGAGGTAGGAAGAAGATGACGCTAGAGGGATAAAGCGTTCCTTTTGGGGAGCCCTACAGAAACTGAGAAACTGGTGGTCTTTTTTGCATTAGGCATTTTCAAATGCTGAGACTGTTAGATTTTTTAAAAATTGTGATAGGGGAAGTCAAGCTCTTCTTCTCCAGCACCACAGACTCATTCCTTTCTCTTCCCCTGGCTTGCAGTTGTAGCAGGAGATCTCTTTTGAAAGGTTGCCTGAGTGGGAGAGATTAACACACAAACACATCCCCTCCATGCTCCTGAGCTGGAGTAATACAGTAATGGGGACTGCCAAACAGTTTCTGGCTGGAAGACAAAAAGGCAGTGAAGAGGATGAACAACCAACCAACCACCAATAAAAGGACCACTTTCAACCAGTTGTGCCAGTGAAGGGAAAACCCGAGTAAAAAGATGGGGGAGTGAACTTCCAGACGATCTCTTGTTTCTTCATACAATCCTGAGGAGTCGCAACTTAAAGGGAGGAAATTGTGTTTCTGCTCCAAGAGGTGCCAAAGCTAAGCAAACCCTGAGAGGCAGGAGGGCAAAAGCAGGGACTACTGAAAAGAGGGACTTGCTGGCAACAGGAAGAACAAGAAATTATCAAATCTGGATCAAAATGACACGGGGAGAAAGGGAAAAAAAACCTCTTGCTGAGGTGGAGTAGGCTAATCATTAGCTCTCCCGAGTGGTGGAGGGGGAGGGAGTCTGCCGAAGGAACCGGTGGGACGATTACTTGGGGACCTGAGGAGCTAACAGGAGCAGTTATTTCCATTTCAAATGGAAAGGCGAGAGGAGATCAAACACATTTCACAGTAATGATCTGGAGCCTTTTCCTGAACACTGAGCCACACAAACGCTCAGGGTAATTGAAGCCACATGTAGCTCAGATGGAGAAGCTGAAATCTGCTCAAGGGGACTGGGTGGGGGGGAGAGTAAAACACCCACAAAGCAAACAAAGATAAAATCCCAACCTGCAACAAACAAACAGCTCTGCACTGGGCTCCCCACCCTCCAATTTGCCTACCACATGTGATCCATATGCATCAAATGTTCTGCCAAATGACACCACCCCTCTTCCTGCAGCTCCTCAGAATCCATAGACACCTATTTCCAGTCCCATAGGTGAAAGAGCTAGTGAAAATAATTAAAAACTGGTAATAAATAAATATTTGTTTTGAACCTTAGTTTCAGATAATTATGGAATAAAAATGTCAGGAGAGCACAAGATGGGCTTGAGATGTTTTTGCTTATTCATCCATTTTTTAAAAGGACGAAGATTACTTCTGTTTAGAGCTAGTGAGGAATACTGATCAACTGCTCACTGCTTTTCAGTCCCTGATCTCCTGCTGAGACTGCATTTAGCTACTAAGTGGTAGTTTTATATGGTCCCATTCTTCCTACCTGGAAACCAGACTGAGATCCACCAGCCTATTTCAGAGGGAGACATCTGTTGTCACTGGCATCATTGCCCCGGGGTTAAAAAACTGTCAGTTCCAAGGTCATACACACTGATTACCTTACGAGCTNGATCAAACACATTTCACAGTAATGATCTGGAGCCTTTTCCTGAACACTGAGCCACACAAACGCTCAGGGTAATTGAAGCCACATGTAGCTCAGATGGAGAAGCTGAAATCTGCTCAAGGGGACTGGGTGGGGGGGAGAGTAAAACACCCACAAAGCAAACAAAGATAAAATCCCAACCTGCAACAAACAAACAGCTCTGCACTGGGCTCCCCACCCTCCAATTTGCCTACCACATGTGATCCATATGCATCAAATGTTCTGCCAAATGACACCACCCCTCTTCCTGCAGCTCCTCAGAATCCATAGACACCTATTTCCAGTCCCATAGGTGAAAGAGCTAGTGAAAATAATTAAAAACTGGTAATAAATAAATATTTGTTTTGAACCTCAGTTTCAGATAATTATGGAATAAGAATGTCAGTAGAGCACAAGATGGGCTTGAGATGTTTTTTGCTTATTCATCCATTTTTTAAAAGGACGAAGATTACTTCTGTTTAGAGCTAGTGAGGAATACTGATCAACTGCTCACTGCTTTTCAGTCCCTGATCTCCTGCTGAGACTGCATTTAGCTATTAAGTGGTAGTTTGATATGGTCCCATTCTTCCTACCTGGAAACCAGACTGAGATCCACCAGCCTATTTCAGAGGGAGACATCCGTCGTCATTGCCCCCGGGGTTAAAAAACTGTCAGTTCCAAGGTCATAAACACTGATTACCTTACGAGCTCCAGATTTATGAATGGTCACCTAAGAGCAAATCCAAGTCCCCATCCCATTCTAGCAGCCCAAAAACCCTAAGACAAGGGAGAAATGTTTCTATGTTGTAAAACATGTGAAGGTCACTGAGCTTTATTTAACATAAAGCTTAGTGTGCTTATTTATTCAACTAATCTTTATTTAGTTAAAAATGTGTCCCTCAGGTTAGAAACAATGCCTTATAGACAAGAGCATCCACAATGGTATCCAGCACCCAAAAACTCTAAGCCCATCCTCCTCCACGGTCACCTTTGCCAAGCTATGGCAGAAAACTAGGACTTTTCACTCTGGCAGCAGAGCCAGGAGCACCTTTATAGAGAGGGATAAAAACAGTCTGCAGAGTATTGGGTCTTTTCTCCTGCTGGAGGCAGAAGCCCGCATTCTTCCTGCTGTACCCATCACTTAACTTATGCACAGCAGTAGGAAGAAGAGGAAAAGCAGTTTCTAAGGTAACTGCACACCCAGCGCTTTGGGCTGTGCAGAAGACAGCCAGCTGCTGCAAACAGCTGGGAGGCACTGGGCAGCCTGCAGGTGAGTGCTGTCCCTGGCAAGAAGCCCCACGCAGCACTGGAAAAGCATGATGTCACACTGAACCGGCTGAAGGAAAGGACCTGTGTGGGGCACGCTCAAGTAACCCCACCCTGTGGGGACAAGGAGGTGGGTCACTGAGTTAGCTGGGCTCCCTGCATGCAGGTGCAAGGAAACCCTCTTGGAGTATGCAAGTGTGGAGGCTCATTGAATATCCCACAATGTTTCTGCCCTCCTCCAACCAGGTTTTGAAGGTTGGTCATAGTACCCGCAGTCCCACATGGAATATTTGCCTCCCAAGACATACTTTTAACCCTTGTAGCCTGTTATTTGCAATGCAGATCATCAGCAGTCCTGGCTGAAGACTCTCCTTTAGCATCTGCAGCATATAGACATGTGAGTGTATGTGTGCAGGCTGGACCCAGGTATGAACCCTGTGTGTGTATGTGCATTCAGAGTAGATTCAGGTACACAACACACATAGGCTCTGTGGCAGTGGCTGAAAGCCCAGACTCTTATTTCTGAGCCCATTTTGTAAAATACAGGCAGCAGAGCCTCTGCCTGTGCAGTACATGGGAGCACTTCAGCCAGCTGGCAGCCCCACCTTGTGCTGCAGCCAGCACCAACGCAGTCTTGCCTGATATTGAAACCATTACTCTTCACCATTCCCTCACCCTGTGCTGCCTCTTCATCCCCCAAGAAACTTGGAGCTAAAATTATATATCCATATCCGAATAATTATTCTGTGTCTTGAAAACAATCTTCCTCCCTCACCACCCTTTTCTTTGACATGTGTGTTTAATATCAAATTATTTATAACCCAGCCCCGCGGTCAAGCTTTTAATAAAAGAGCTGCCAGAGACTTTTAAAAGCCTCGCATTCACTCGACTAGCCACATTATGCTGAGTAAGGGCTGCAGGGCTTTAGCAGAAGGAGCCTTGCTGCTGAAAATCCCCCCAGTCCATTTGTGCACGTGTTTTACTCACTCACACTGTCTCTTGTTCTCTCCATGTTGTTTGCTCTGTCTCTCCTTCTCCCTTCACCTACCTAGATCTGCAGTCTCTGCCCAGCTATTGTGAAATACTGCCTGTACTGATGTCTACAAATAAAAGAATTATTAAGAAGGGATTTTTCAGTGCCACACGGATTTTTCCTTCCTTAGGATTACACATAACCAAAGAGAGGTCAAAAATGAAGGAATGAATCCTTTAAACCTCCCTCCTTCCTTCCTCAGCTCTATCTGCTTTTCACTTCACTAACCTTTTCCTTCTCTAAGAGTATATATGCACATACACATATTCCTCTCCCCCTTCAGCATGAAATATTGATGAATTCTGCTCCCCTAAATGAAGGTTTGTTGCAGAAGAAGCCTGCAGTTCATCTTCAGCAGGAGGAATGCAAATGTGTTGAAATCCTAGGAGGGATAGGACAGCAAAATACAAGGGCTGCTGCAGCAGCTGCCAGATGATGTTTGATTCTGCGCACGGGCACAGACAGTAGCAGGGCAGGAAAGCTGCCCCGAGCAGTGCCGACCCTCCTGGTTCCCCAAGCAAGAGGCAAAAACATGCTGCCCAAGTAGGGAGCTTATTTACACAGAATTTATGCCTTGAATTATAGGGGAGGGCCAAGCTACGGTTCGCACAGATGTAAATCTGTGGCTAGTGAAGCTAAAAGGGAGTTATTCCAGATTTACACTCCCATCAGGGGGGTTTATACGTGTAGTTTTCCACAGTGCCTTCTGCCATCCCAGGCATCGCTGCACATGTCCAACTTTCCTGGGTTCTGGCAGGAATAAAGCATGCATAACAATTTGGTAATCAGTCCCCTCCGGGTCTGATGTAAAAGACTTGCCCCCAGGGGATCTGAGCACTTGGAAGAAGAAAACCAACAACAACCCATAACATTTAGGGAGATGTGCTTTTCTTTGCATCCTCCGAGGAACAAAGCGCTGATGCCTGTTAGTCTGTGTATGTAATTGGACTGCGAGTGCTAAGTGAGGAACATCAAAGAGGTGAGGATTGCTAACAGACCTCCAAGTGAAGCGCTGTGGCTCTTCCTGAGCATTAGGCATTCAGGTAGGAGGAGATGGAAATAGAAGGCCTCGAACATCGCTGCACACAGGGGTCCCAAACCACAGCCCTTTCCCAAAAGAGCTACTGACCCCCTTTTAAATGCTCTTGCACCTCTTGCATCTGAGAAGGCAATCTGTATTCTCCAGTAGGGGCAGAATGGTCAGGGTCAGGCAAGATGACAGTGAGGAAAGGCACAAGTGAGAAGGGGTGAGGTGCCAAGAGTCTTTTCTCAGTCTTCCAGGTCACTGAAATATCCTGTTTTTCCCTGGTCATAAAGTCATAGGATGGTTTGTGTTGGAAGGGTTGGCTTGAAGATCATCTAGTTCCAACCCCCTGCTATGAGCAGGGACCCATTCCACTGACCAGGTTGCTCAAAGTTGCATCACGCTTGGCCCTGAACACTTCCAGGGATGTGAAACATGGAGGTATGAAAGCTTCTCCTGCTACAGAGAGGAGCATAATAAGAATTTCCCAAGCTATAATGCTTGAAATTAGTGCTGCACTGGCACCTCTAAACCTCACTGTCATCTACACTACCTTCATTTTGAAGTGATTAAAGACCTTGGAAAATCCCCTTTGAAAGTCCCTCAGCCAGAAGTCAAACTTGGTGAAGCCAGACATGAGCAACAGCAGCCAACCTGATGCTTGCCTGATGCTTGCTGCATGCCTCAAGCGACCCTACCAAGCTCACTGCCACACCACCTGCCCCGAGAGCCACAGCCTCTCTGCTGGCCTTGCAGACCCTTGCTGAAACCAGACGTACTGGGAGATTTATGAGGGTTCTCATGAGCTCTTCTCAGCATCACACATGCCCTGGTCACAGCCAGCCCAGGGACAGAACCATAAATCCCATTTCACAGATGAGAGAAGTGATGCACAGAGAGGTGGACTATTTCACAGTCAAATCTATCATCCAGATCCCCGCTACCTTGGTTCTCCAGCCCTTCCCAAATCCTTTTGAGCAGCCCAGGCCCTTTATAATGTGCTACTCCCACACTATGTCTTGTGGTGACGGTGATGGAGGGTGCCCATTGCCCCCCTCCTTCTCCTCTGTGTACTGGCAGCTGAATGTGTTATTTTTGTCCCCAGTTCAGAGGCAGTTTCATGCATCCCACTGTGTGGCTTATCTTCTGCAATTAGCACTTTCCGCCATATCTGATAGGAGAGAAGGGCTCAGCTGCCCCTGATTAATTGCCAAGTATTTGCTTTCTTTTCCACTTCTGTGGCCTGGAATTAATTAGTTTATCCCTCTTATTCTTTCATGGGCCAGAGCATTCTCCATTTTTTGTGCAATTACATATAATAGCAATGCTTGAAATCCCCTGGGGAACAGTTGAGAGAGGCTCTCAATGGGGAGGAAAGGAGCCTGAAAGCAAGGAGATTACTAAAGGTCATATGTCCTACAGCTTCCCTGCAGTCTTAAAATATATATTATCCTATGACTCCAGCACAAATTCCTTCCCTGCACCACCTACCTCGTTGCCTTCTCCACGTTTTTCAGCTAGTTAATGTCTGAGCAGCAGGAAAAGCTTGCAGACCTAAATCCCAAGTGCGAACAAGAGATGTAAAAGGACGGCCCCCCTTGGCTGGACACCTTCAGGTGTTGCAGAAAACACAGACCTCATAGCCCAGCAGGGACAATCTTGTAATGGCAAGCACTATAAGGTACATAGCAATAGGAACACTGGCTCTAGTTTAAAGGAGAAGCTACAGTTTAGATACAGCAGCTAACCAGTCTCACGGTCTCTGGCTGAGGAGGATGACTCCTGTGGCTCACTCAAAAGCCAGCTAACAGCACACTGCTGACTTGGGGGAAAGGAGGACAGAAGATGTCCCTGAGCAAGAAAACCATGTCCAGTTCCTCCCTTGCAAATGCAGGTGACACTGACACCAGTCTTCACATCCCAGTCTTGCTTTCCTGAACAGTAAATCAGCAGGACATGTGTATGAAAGCTCTGTTACTGAAAGCAAACCTTGATCCTTTGGCCAAAAGGGGAAGACTAGTTTTTGATAATTTTTAATTGAGTATCCCCAAGCCAGGTCTTGTCTAGACACTGCAGCCCTTGGGGAGCAGTATGTGGGGCAGTCCTCTACCTGGCATGAGGAAAAATCAAGGCATCTGGGAAGGAGTGAAGCAGCAGAACTTCATCTAATTCCCAAATGGTTGGCTGTAGATCCGTCTAAGGTCTTATTTACTGAGGTTTTTAGACCCATAATTGTTATCTTCCTTCTTATCTTGTTCTCACCCATTATTAGGCAATGTGGTCTTTACAGTCCACTCCATTTGAATCCCTTCACTTACAGCATTCCTTTTTAAACTGGTGTCAGATGGCTGTGTTTAACCCAACACAGCCTGAGTTTCAGGGGGCTTTTTGGGTGTCAAGATTCCTGTGCTTTAAAATTTTCGTGCTATCTCACTTGAAGATAAGGAACCATGATGCAGCCAAGATGCTGCCCCCAGTTCTCAGGCTGTCAGGATGACTGTGGTCTCATCCAGCATAGGGAGGGAGGGATTCCAAGATGGCCAAAAATTAGGCAAGCACTGGTTTTCCCACCACAATACCTGCAGAGCTAAAGCTGTTTAGCTTTGAGTCAGAGAATAGACAGCAGGTGGGCTCTTATGGGTGCAAAAGAGAAGGGATGATCAGGTAAGACAGTGTGCCTAAGACCCTGGTACCCTGTTCTTTGTATTGACATTTCTGTCTGCCAGCTCCCCTGCCTCTTGTCTCTACCTTCATTTGGCTGTCTTAATTATTAGCAGTGACGAGTTGTCTCCCCTACAATCCTTTTGGGCAGACTAGAGGTAATAAACCCGTGGAAGGTGAAGCCTGTGCATTGCCTGAGCTGCAAACCAAGACGTGGCTGAGGACTGCAGCCGGGTGACACGGCATCTCCCGCAGCTCTCCTCCCCTCCCTTTCTCTCCTTTTCCCTCTCCTGAATTACAGCCCTGCCAGTTCTGCATCATGGAGCCCTCTGAACTTGCTCTGCAGGCAGGGTGTGAACGGAGCAGAGACATGCCTGGGAATCTGTAACTGCAGGGAGATACCTGCGTGTGTCAGGGACGGGGAAATGGGTCAGGGGCTGGCCTTGCACACAGTGTGGAGCTGGGAAATGCAAGCATGCTAGGTATATTACACACACACTTACACCCCTGTAATTTGAATCATGGTCTGCACCCTTCAGTATACACTGCATGCTCCAGAGAGCATCTGCTGAGCAAAAGGCATTAACATACAAAAAGGAGGGAGCCTGCTTTAAAGCAGCTGTATATATCCATCCAGAGTGTGTGCTGCAGTCAGTGAGTTGTTTCAGGTGAAATGGTTGTGTCTTTCTCCTTGGGAAGGCGCCTCAGTGAGCACTGCTGGGCTCTCCCCCAATTCAGCATGGTGTTGGAGGCAGCAGCCATTTCCTTGCTCTCAGATTCAAAGGACAAAAACATCCACGGCTGTTTCTAATCCATTTGTTTCTGGAGAGGACAGGGTGGGGTAGTTTTTTGCCTTACTTTACAGGGAGTTTTTCTAATGCTGTGGGGCAGAGCTGGAGAAGATGAGTCTGGGGAGAGCAAGTTTTGCCAGTGGTCTTTTGAGGGGTCTAATACAGCCTCTGTTCCACAGGGACCTATGGGTTGCAGTCTCCAGCAGCAGGCACAGAGGAGACCCTTTTGCCTCCCTACATGAATTCCCATTTATACATAAAGATCTTAGATTTGTGTTCTGGCTCTGTTTCTTCAACACCTGCATCCCCCAGCCATGCTCTGCTGGTGTAAAATGATCAATCTGCCTTTACTTGGGCAGCGCTACAGTCATTTCACACCTCTCTAAACTCTAAAACTCTTTCCTTCGTAATTAGGGGTGTAACTGACCTCATATAAAGGGCTCTTAAATGGCAGGAATGCAAAACTCTTCATGCCCCCCAACTCTCCCCCACCCTCCATGGCACCTGAAATGTGATTGATGCACATGCACCAAGCAACATTCTTTGTTTCACCTTACAGTAATCCACAGCTTTACTAAGGTGGCACTCACAGAAGTGACTTGAAAGCAAACCCATAAACGTCTCTCTTAATTACTTGGTAAAACATTTAATTTTCTATCTCTTTGTTTCACAATTGTGAGTAAGAGCAGACAGGGAAGATATGCAACATACAGGCTTTGAATGACACGGGGAGCCAAGAGCCTGCTCATGACAGGTTTGCAGAAGCAGAGCACAGAGGCACATGCATTCCTGCAAGCCCAGTTCTGAAATGGCATTTGCAGCTGCTGAATGCCTGTACAAACCAAGCGTTTTACAGGAGCAAACATTTTTTCAGCCTCATTTGAATGCAAAGCTGCCATCATTATGCACATAAAGTAAGCATGCAATAGCCTCACAAGACCCCCAGTGGTGACAGAGTTCATTCCTCAACTTCCTAACTGCAAAGTCCTGCGATTTCAGTGTCAAACACTGCTCAAAAAGATTAGAATCTCATTAGATTCTAGTTTGTTGCTAGACACAACTGTCTACCTCAGGTTTGCCCTACTGGCTTCCATACAAAGTGTTGTTTTTGCTTACTTCTATATGTCTTCACTGGGTTTCCAGACATTATTAAGCATCTGACACAATCCATCCCAGAGGTAGCTGCATTTAGCTGTGGCTGAATGACTGCTGAATGTATGTAGTCTGCAAAGCAGCAAGTGATTCTTCAAGATGTCAGTCATCTTCATTAACATAAATAAGATATGTTTCATTTAAGTCACTCTAAAATCATTGAGTCATTTATTGATGTCTCAGTAATTTATGAGCTCTGTATCTTTGGTGGAAAGCTACCAGTGTGACTGGTTGCAGGAAGAAATGGGCACAGTATAGAGATAGATCTCTGTCTAACTGAAGTTCAGCGATTTCTTCCCTTAGTCAAAGGGTGAAACAGACTGGGGTGATAATGCTTGTGAGCCTTTCACCTGCAGTTCACACAGTTAGTGACAAAATGCCACTGTATAGCCCAGTGAGAAATGGTCATCCCATGTTCCTGTTGGTGCTATGACTTACCATGGGTATCCAAAAACTGCATCCAATTCCCCTTTTTGGCAACTTTAGCCAAGAAAGCAAAGGACTCACTAGAACAGAGAATTAACTTCCTTCCTGTTCCAAAAAATGGTCATCCAGGAGAGGTGCACATTATATTTGCTGTGCTGCAGCTGGAGCTTTTATCTGGAGGGGTGATGAAAGGGAAACGTGAGTCTCCCGAGGTGTCAGTCAAGCACTCTCATCAGTCTAATTTCAGACAGAAATTTTATCAGGAAAGAGAACTGAGTGGGTTCAGATGAGCTCTGGAGAGGCATCCAGATCCTCTGCTGATAAGACAAATCAAAATGGGATGCCAGCATATCACAGTTCAGAGAGAAGAGGAGCCCTGCATCCTCAACACCTCTTCAACAGCCCTCAGCTCAGTGGTGGGATTGAGGATTTGCAAAAAGATAGGTCCAGATTCAGCATCTCTCACACTGGCCTCCTTCTGCCACATGTTTCAGATCCTCTCTACTCAGAAATGCCCAGCAAGTGTGACTGTGAAGCCAAAGAGGAGAAGGGTGGAGAAGTCATGGCCCGTACAAGAGTCAGCCAAGCTAAGTGTGATGCTGGGTGTGCACACAGTCACTCCAGCTCTGGCTGTGAGTTTCCCCTCAGACAGGAGGAGAAGGAGAGCAGGACAGGTAGGATGCCAAGAGCACACATTGACATTTCTCATATCCCCGTAATCTCACACCTGTTACCTCACTTCTGGGAGAGAGGCAGCTTTAAAAGGAGGTTTTATCAAGCCCACAAAAGGGGAAAAGAAAAGGACCCCTAAGTGTAAATAAACTTGTGTGCCTTAGTTTCCTTATCTTACCCCTATTTGTTCCCTTCCCCTTCTGTTTCTATCATGTTTTCTTCTCTCCTACCTCTCTTACTTTCCCTCTCATCCCTTTCTGCCTCTTCCGGTCTTCTTCCTCATGTTTTCTCCTTGGCATTCCCATAGGGATCCTGCTCTCTTCACAGGCCCACAAAAACATCTGGTTCCTTTAAACTCTACTTTTAAACAGGTGGCAGCAGTGTTCCAGTGACCAGTCAGAGGTACTGTGGCATCCCTGCTTTGCCACCAGACTTCTCTGTGCCATACGATCTCTTCCACACAGCCCACAGGAGCTGGTAGCACCACCCAGGGACCCTTGGCCCTGGAGCAGAGGGAGGAGATGGCCCTGTCCTCACTGTAGGGTTGCATCACAGCTGGGGATGATGCATTTTAGAAAGCATCCTTAAAGGGCCATTGACACAGGGTGGTCCTTCCCTTCAGAACTGTGCCTGTGTGGATGACCCATGTGCAGACTACAGATGCTCAGGTGCTGCTCAGTCTTGTAACTGGAAGCCATCAGAAGCCCTGACTTAACATAGAGGGGTTTATATTCCAAAATTAAAAGACCTTGCTCTTCCTTCCTCCCACCTGAATATCACCTCTTGGGATGCAAAACCAAGGCTTGAGGCTGGAATTTGTCAATTCTGCATTTGTTAGCTTGTCACCCGGGAATGTTAATGATCTTCCTGCATGGCCCACAGCCTTCAGAGGTAAAATAGCTCATGTGGAACATTAGGACCTCCATTGATTCACTTTTACTGCTTCCAGGCATTAAAGTTCTCTTGGTTTAAACCAGTTAATTGTATTTTCCAAGGGGTTTTTATCTACCTATCTGTTACATGCCAGTGGGATGCTGATGCTGTGGCTTGGTGGGCTCACGCACAGGTGGAAAGACAGGTGGGCTGGTAAATATCAATGGGGCCTTTTAGACAGGCTGTGGAGGAGGCCATGTGACTGCAACAATCAGTGCAGTTTTCAAGGCAATTAAGGCATGCAGCATAATGGGTCCAGGTGACTGCAGCAGATCACTCTGTGGAAGTCCAGCTGCCAGTAGAGCCATGCATGGCTTTTGAATGAATGCTCCTTTGCAAGCTACCTGTCCTGCTTACCCTGGTGGAAATTCAGTTACATCTGGTGGCACTGGAGCAACAGCCCAGCAAGCCTGGCTGTATCAAGCTTCTCTGGCCAGTGGAAAAGCTGTGCAGATGCACTTTCATGATGATGATAACTGAGATGTTTTATCTCCCATCTGTCATGAGCTATTAGCATCCACACAATTAGTTATTACAGCCCAGTGATCAGCAGTAACAGAAGATGCTGCGGTATCTCTACTGCACATTAATACCTGCCCTTAGTCAAATAAAGCAACCCCTCTGTGGGAAAATAATGTATGATATATCACACTGCCAGATGAGTTTTCACAGGAATCCAAAAGGCAGAAATGCAGGCACAGCACACACACAGAGGCCAGCACAGGAACACTAAATTGTTAAAGGCACGTCTAAACTTGTCACATGGGACACTTCTCTGAATCCAGGCATTATTGCTTTCTGAGTATCTTCCTTCCTCACAAGATGTACTGAAACTCTTCCTCACTGAGCACAATACAGGAGTCAGAGCTGCAATTTGAAAGCTGAGGCAGTTTTCTAAATGCAAAAGACAATAAATCTATACCAAGTCAAAAGGCCAGAACCATCTTAGGATAGCTGGAAAAGGGTATCTCTAGGCCAGTGTCCAAATGGGAATCCAGACCAATCCCTGCTGATTGCTACCATAGCTGTTTGGTACTTGGAACATTTTGTTTTAAATTTTTAATTTGCTCTTAGTGTAATTTTTAAATTACCCCTTTGAACCTCTTATAACAGGTTCCACTGAGACTCCTCAGATTTCTTGACACATTTAGGAGTCCACCCTCAGCTCATAGGGTGAAAACAATGTCTGTCAGAGCTGCCTGGGCTTCAGGAGGAGGCTGGAGTCTGCACCCAGGTCTCATGCCATGCCCAGTACCCAGCAGCAGGGTCTCTTGCAAAGATGCCAAGGTGAAGCACCTGGCCTCAGGACTGTGGCTTCTTCCCTTCTTCTGCCAATGTGTTTAGAGGTGGAGAGGAGAAAAACCCCTGCCACCCATGTTAACAGTGACTCAATGGGTTATTTCTGGCAGTTATTCCACAAGATTTCTTTTTCTACACAAAAATTCAAGAGCCCAGGAAGGCAGCTCAGGGCTAGACTGAAGGATGCTAAATCCTGTAACTCAGAGAAATACACAAATGTATAACAAAACACAGATAACAAAATAAAAAGGCTACACTATTCTTATTGTGAAAACCTTTCAAGGGTCCAGAATATTATTTAAAAACAGAAACACAATAACCCAAATCTCCAAGGACTATGCAGTCTGATGCATCTTCCTAGGTTTGGCCTTTCAAGCTGCCTGCCTGTGACTGTTGCTGCTGCACTGAGTGCATGTGCTGACACAGAGGATGGGCACCCGTGTCCCTGCCCCTGGGGCTGCACTGCACCCCAGGCTCTCAGCTGCCTGTGCCCCTGGAGAGGAGAGGGTGCTGAGGATGGGGAGCCCCTCTCTGAGTCACAGCCCTGCCCCAGGGTGACTCAGCTGAGGGGACACAAGCCTTTACTTTTCTGTTTGTTTTTTTCTCAGCCACTTCCCAGGTGAGCCAATCACTCCCTGAAAAGCTGCAGAGGATGCAAAGCTCACACCCATCATTCAAAGCCCGGTGTGTACTGGAAGACAGTAGGGCCAGCATTGCACTTGGTTCAAGATATGAGATGAACCCCTGATGGCCAACAAGGGCATTGTGGAGCACAGTGTTTGTACTTCCCATGAGATTCCTGGGCATGCAAGGCACTATGGAAATGCAGAGCACTCTTGATCCTTGTCCTGGTTTAGGGCAAATTTGAGAGGAAACCTCTGAATGGGGTCCCTCTAGGAAAGAGATTCAAGCAGTCCCTCCCCCAGTTGGCTCGGGGAAAAAAAAAATTTCCTCGGAGAGGAGTGGAAAAAAGAAAAAGAAAAAAACCTGTTTATTCAACAGGCAATACACCTCCCAGCACCAAAATGAACAATACTAAACAGCAAACCCTCTCGCTGCTCTGAAGAGATGACAGATTCAGAAGAGTCCCTTCCATGGGTTGCAGCCCGGCTCACTCAGGCTGTTCTCAGTCCCTCTGGCACTGGGAAATGCCACTGCCCAGGCCAGGCCTGGTGGGAGACAGGTGTGAGCTCCTGGTGCTCCTCCGGGTTTTCAGTCCAGAGCAGGTTTGAACAATTCCAAGAAAAAGGGAAAAAAACCCACAGTCCAGGGAACTTCTCTGCCTCAGCTAGCCAGAAAAACTAACCAAAAGCAAAGGAGAGCTCTCTCTTGCTGTCCACTGCAGACAACACCGTCTGTGTGAAGGATGCTGGGGAGTCAGTGCAGTCTCTGATAACAAACTCTGCATTTCTTCTTTCCCCCCTGTTTACTCCTGGAATCAGTCTTAAAGTTGCAGAATTTAATATTCAACACCAACAGAACAGATGATTTGGGGATACAGGCATCATACAGTCACCCCAAGACAGTCCTATTTCTCCACAGCTTGTTCACTCCATCCCTTCTTAGAGTTTGCAAAGGGAACATTCCCCTGACACTTTTACTGACCCCTCTACACTGGCAGCCAACTCGCAGAGCTTAGCCTGTAAATGCATTTTATCCTCTACCCCCAGGCAGTCCATCACATTTCCCATTCCTTTCCCAGCTGCCCTTAGCACCAGCACATCCCTGGGGGTCCCCTTGGATGACTACTGCCCCTGACATGGAGATGTCTCCTGTTTTCCAGCTTTCCTGCCTCTGTCTGCTCCTCCCAGGCACCACAAACTGGCCTCTACAGGGCCTCCCCAAGGCCTGGGAGGGTGGCTGGTTTTGGGGAAAGTACATAGGTGGGTGGCTGCAGAGGATAAGGGTTGAAAGAGACACAGAGAAAGAAAACAAACCTCCTGGAAGAGATACGTAATAAGAAGGGAACCCTTCCCACTGATTTGTGGAAGGTCAGAGATGCCAGTAAGTTAGAGAAAACCTTGAAGAAGTGGCAATTGTTTGGTGTTTTGCTCAGGCACCTTACACAGAGAAGCCAGGTCCATTGCACAGGAGGTCATTGCAGGAGAAAGGATTGCTGTAGGCAGAGCAAGGTATGCACATGAAGAGTGAGACTTCAGATGTGGATTTGGGGCTCAGCCTCAAGGCTTTGGTTCTTTACAGTGTGGCTCCTGGCTGCCAGCTCTTACGCTTGCTTGTTCTTATGCCTGAGTTTTTTCTCCCTCTCTCTCTACTACTTTTCTGCTTTTCTCTTCAAGTAACAGCTTCACTGTGGCTTGGCCACTGTGGCAGGGCTGGAGCTCCAGCTGAGACCACAGGGCCAAGGAGCAGAGAGCACAGCAGTGGAGACAGGTGGTGGTTCCACATGGTGGAGAAGGGACTTTGTGGAGGGGGCAAGGGTAGGGAAAAGGAAAAGCTAGAGGGAAGGAGAGGATGACGAGTAGGAGTGGAACAAGTTGATTGAGAAATCAGAGGAGAAAGAGACCTGGCCATTCAGCTGGGCACCACACACTTGGCACACTGTGAGTGGCTCCTCTGTCTGAAATATTTTGGTTAATGCTTAGGGAATAAAANTTGTTAATAACAGTCATCTATTTATAGGCTGTAAATTATACACCATGAACGTTACTCAGAGACAAGACATTATTTTGCTGCCAACAGGGAAAAGGGAAGGAATGGGGGGAAAAAGCAGACAGAGAGAAGGGAGAGAAAGGGAGAAAGGCACACAGAGAGAAAACAAGGAAGCTGTGAGCTTCTGACCTCCCCTGCATCCCATGAATCTGCAGCAAAGGGCTTGTCATGTGCCACAGGGATGACACTGAAGAGAAATGTGTGGAGCCAGCTGCGAAAGCCCAATTCTTCTTATTCCTTCCTGTCATAGAGGAAACATGTGGGACCATTTCTGAACGAGTTGGATGATTTTCTAGTGCTTCTTTTGAGTGCCAGAATAAAGCACCATGAAAAATTTTGCACAATAGCTGATGGCCTGTGGAATCTGACACCCTCCTCTCTGTTGCAGACACAACTGCATGGGCCAGTTTCCAGGCTTTCCTGGCCCCTTGACAGCAATTTGAGCGCTTCACAAAAACACTTTACCATCCCCCATCTCTTTTCAGCCCCTTCTGGTTTCCCCCCAAACCCTCTCCCTCCTTTTTCAATCACATGTGCACACATTCATCTGCTAGAGTTAGAAACCAGATCACGCTGTCTCTCTTTGCAGTCAATAGAAATAGGGAGAGAATGTAATTTGCCTGTTTGATCTCCTCATTAATTGAGATGGCCCTACAATATTTAATTCAGTATAATATTTAAGTATCTAACACTAGATGAGACAAGTTTAGGCTTTATGAGAAACCCAGCAAATTGTTTCCATCAAGCTTGCTGTGTACAGGATGAAAACATTCAGAAGTAATACCGGACCATGGTAGAATAACAACAATTTACTTTTAATGCAACTGCTGATGCAGTTTTAATGCAATTTTTTCATTAATACTTGGACTTCAGAAGGCATCACAGCAGATCTAACACAACTTCTTCCTTTCCTAAAGCTTATTGACCTTTTTCTTTGGCTCCCTATGCTTCATCACTTCATTGTTCCTTTCTTTCCACTTCCTCATTTCTTGTCTAGATTTCATACTATTTTTATAACTCCATTCCTTTTGATTTTATACACTGGGAAAAGAATAATGGTTTTGATTCAGCTTGCCTATAGGATTAAAAAAACTTTTTAATTTCTGAGGTTTCCCAATATCTATCCTATACGATCAAATGCAAAATATGAAACCTTTTACAGCACCACCATAGAAAGAACCATATGTGCATCCTGCTGGCACTATAAACATACCCTTGGGCAGCAGCCCACTGCAAAGCATCTGTGACATCTACTTAGGGATGTCACAGTCCAGGTATGGACCCTAATCAGACACTACTCCCTACTCAGCCTTGAATATAAGAGCACACGTGGAGGCATGCAACACTGAGATCCAAACTCAATTCACCTCTTTCCTCTGGTACTTAGTAATTGAGGGCACATGGTCAACCACATTATGCAGCCAGGGCTCCCCTGTGTTTCAGTGAGGTTACCATGAAGAACTGGAAAAGGATAAAGATTTGTTTGACAGCCTACTGAATGATGAACAGTTGAGCAATGGGTGGCTGAGTAACTGGTGGGGTGCTGCTTGGCATTGTTTCAAACCACATGTTGCTCACAAGCAAGGAGAAATTTAAGTCAGTAATCCACAGGGTAGAGCAAAAGTGAGACCATGAATTTGGATCTGAGCTTGCAGAGCAAAAACCTCAAAGCGGTTTTCTAAGCTGCTGGTTAGGAGGGATGGCACACACGTGTGAGATGGAGTTCAGTGCCATGTAATGAATCCTGTGAGCTCCCTGGAAGCTCCAGCAAATGGGAACAACAACGTTACAGTGCTTGGCATTGAGAGTTGCCAATTGCAAGCCATTCCACTTAAAAAGGCACAGGAAAAACATCCTAGATGAATACAAGGGTAACTCTCATGCAGTCTACTTCAGAGATATCCAAGCAGACACTTAGCAAAATGTTGCCTCATACAGAGTCCCATAAATGTGTTCAGAGGTATTGCCTTTTGCCCTGGGGATATAACGTGATGTGGGCCATTCAGCTGAGATACAAGTCACTGAATTGCCTTTTCATCCCAGCAGTGCATCGTTCCTCAGCTAGAAGACATCCATGATGGCAATGATGTGTGGGCAGGGAACTTGCATAGCAAATGCTGCTGCCAAATAAACAGAAACTCAGATCTCCAGAGTTTCTAGTTTGGCCTGGAGGACAAGTCAACTAGCAGAATGTATCAGCACAGATACTCCTCATCTGAGCCCCAGGGAGCATCTTTACCTAAGTACAAATGCACCCTTACCCCTCAAGCTCTGATCTTGCCGGAGCTCAAACACAAGCAACATGAAAGAATATTCCACAGTTGCTGATGAATTAGTATGTGCTGCCTTCTCTCCAAATCAGTGCTAAAGCTAAATCTGTCTGCATCACATTAAAGAGCTACGCTCCCCTCCTGAACCCTGACATGTGAAATCTCACCTCATTTCTATCCCCTGAAGCTCAGAACTGATCCTGGACCAGGGCTCCCAGCAAGCCAACCTGGAATCCTGTACCCTTGTCAGGGTCTTGCAGCCAACCTGTATTTTCACTGGTGCAGCAAATCAGAACTGAGCAGTCTCCTGATCTGAGCCTTGCAGAGCATAGCAGTCTAGTCTCCAGAGCTACTGTCTGTAGCCTCTGCTCTCATACCCTTTCCATGCCAGAAATACCTCTTTTCTCTGTGCCACACAGCCAAGCCATAGCTGCCATTCCAGTGGCAGATACCTGCCAGGAAGACCCAGCAGGGCTCAAGTTCTGCCAAATCACATCTGCTTCTTTGTCCTGGTTTCCCCCAGCTCATTTATGATTTCAATTAACTGAAATCACGACAGCTATTCCAGTCCTACGTAGGCAGGGCAGATCCCTTCACTGTTTTTTCTTTTTTTTTAAATATTATTTCAGGGTGTAGGTGGAGGGGATGGTGCTTAAGTGAAAAAGTCTGAATCTGTAGCATAAAATCTCATCTCAGCCTAAAAGAAGAAGCTGGCAGATTGATGGAAAGCATCATCATAACATGAAAGAACAAATAGGGTGAAGATGCTGCCAGATGGGAAAGTGAATCCTCCCTGGTTCTGTGAGTATAGATATCATTGGTGGTGCATGTACCACTGGCACATTCTGCAAGTAAACTTTAATCTTAGCTGCAGCTATCACCAAATTATGCCATGGTCTATAAGAAGCAGCAAAATATTGTACCCAAATGATCTGGGGGCTTGGAAAATCCTTTGCTTACCTCACTCAGCAGATCCCAGATTAACACCTCTGTCCTTATACCAGTGACTTTAGCAGCATGATGAATAAAGGGGAAATAGAGGGATATTTCTTCCTTGTGCACCCCATTTCCCCCTCTCTAACAGCTGCAACCTTCTTGCAGTGAGACAACTGGGAGCAGTGGCTCTCTGCAGAAGGCAAGGTGGTTTCTACGTGGGTGAGATTGTTGTTGTGAGAAGAAGAAAAATCTCCTGTAACTAAGCAGGGATCTGAAGGCCATTGTCAGGGGAAAAGCAGAAGAATTTCTATAAAAGGAAGAATTATTCTGCCTGCAGCCAAACCACCTGAACTTTAATCTTGTCAGATCCCACAGCAGTAGCAGGACTGGTCAGCAAGTGGAGACAGGGTGTTGCAGTGATGCAGGGAAGAAGGGAGGAACTTCTAATCCTGTGCAGACAGTAAATACATTACCCCTGTGGATTTTAGTTATTTTTTTTTCTTTCATGACCAAAAGAAGAAGATTCTTTTATGATCCAGAGGGTGAAGTGTACATCACATGATGTCTAATCTGACTTTCTCATCTAATTCCAATAGGAGCATTTAGATTATGCTGCATTACTTTTCATCTTTCCACTTTCTTTCATCATTCACCTAAGCTGCTCTAACTGGTTGTGAGCCCCAGAACTGCTTGAATAACTGTATATGAAAAATTTCCTTCTGTTGTAAGCAACATAAGGCCCCTGGGAACCTTCGCCTGATCAGCAAGAGGGGTCCCAGGACATTAAAGCAGAAAAGGACATGACAGAGGAGAAGGGAGTACAGGGTCTCTGTCCATCAATCCAATGCCAGAGCCAACATGGATCACTGTGGGCTGCAAGGAAAAAGAGGCACCCCCAGATCCCAGCCCCTTTTTCTGCATCACCCAGGGGTTTCCTCAGACAGCTTGTCTCCTTGCTTCGTCTCTGAGCTGTGCCCAGCATAGATGGCAAAGCTGCAGAGGCTGACACAGCAGAGGCACCCTCCAGTGTCCTTGAAGTCCCTGGCACAGAGCTAACCTCTGGGTTAAGTGCACCCACAGCAGCTTCCCCTTGGCTACACTAAGTCGGTGTTGAAGTCTCTTCACATGATGGCTGTTTGAATTCACTGTAAGACAAGTAGGAGGAAAAGAATAGATCAGGGGAAGGAAATAACCAACTCTTGTCCTGATGCTCTTTGGCCAGTAAAGTGATAAAGCAGAAAAGAGAGAGAAGGCTTTTCCCCTGCTGTATTAAGAAGCTGAAAATTGAAGAGCAAACCAAGAGTATATTTGAAGATAGCACAAATCCTGGATAAAGCCTCTCTGAAACTTGATGAAAAATTTCAGTGTGCATTAGAAAATTGGGATTTGCTAAAGGATAAATCCATCAGACAGGAAAAACTGAGGAGAAGAGACAGACACAGATGGTTTGTTTGGGCTCCCTGGAGTGGGGTAGGGGTGCAGAATGAGCATTAACCTCAGTTGGCCTGTCAGTCAGGGATGGAGCACTAGCATGGAGGTCAAGCATGCAGGGTCTTCAGTCTCTACCAAGCCTCTTGTGTCATTTGAGGACTGTCTCCCCAGCATGCTGGCACCACAGATTCAGAAGGTCCTGAGGCAGTCATGATCTTAGCATGGTCCCCTTCTTGCCTTGTTCTCTGTCCACTTCCCTGCCACAGGGACAAGCTGAGGACAGCACAGGCAAGCAGCACACTTGATGGCTCCCTGCCTCATCAGGAAAGCAGGATAGCTCTGGGCCACAAAAATCCAGAGTGGTTTCAGATGTGGTGATGAGGTTTCTGGGAGGAGATATAAACACAGTCACTAATCTCACTCTTGGTTTTCTCCAGTGTCTCCTATAGGAGAGAAGCAGAAGCACTCTTCCTAGCTTTCCAAATCTGCACTAATACTAACTCCCCAAACAGGAAAAGATATGGCCTAAATCTCCAACCTGCTCTTCAAAGATTTCTCTTATCCCCTTTGCATTTCCAACAAATTAATTCCCTTGGAACAGGCCTGTAATTAAGAAACTGTACAGGGAACTTTGTCATCAGGTAAATACAGATGACGGTGTCTGGAGACAGAAATTCTTTCAATGGAGATTAATAAGCAGAGTTCCTGTCCCAGTCTGTCTGGAAGTGGGGAGAACAAGGTTTGAACATGGGAGAGAAGGGTCAATGCTCCCCCCAGTCTGCACATCTGGCACCATCCACCCAGAAAGCATTGCTCATGGATGCTTCAGAGGATACAAATGGTTTCTCTGTTCTCAGGCTTTTTGTTTAGGCAGAGCTGTTACTAAGACTGTTCCTGCAGCAGCAGGGGAAAAGGGCAAAGAAAACATGCTTATTCTTGATCAGAAAGAGCCACATCTATTTGCCTCATGTGCATTTGCTTCCCAGAGGGGACATGGACAGGAACTGATGTTTGCAATCCACACAGTGCTTAGTGGGAAGGAAGGTCCAAGGGAGGCAATAGGACACAGCTATGCCTCTTCCTGGCAGATCATCCTGGAAACAGATGTTTTGCCTTAGGAGTTTGTGCTCTTCAGTGCCCACCAGGCAGCAGCAACCTGACTGCAAAGGCCTGAGTCAGTGAAGGGAGCAGGGAAGAATAAAGAGAAAAAGCATTGCTTTACATGTTGAATGGAAAAAGAAAATATCCCACATGAGGACAAAAACGCCCACAGAGGTCACAGCACATAAAGCAAAGGAATGGGAGGAGAGATGACCCAAAACACATCCCAGAAACTGTGTTAAAGCAGCAAGAAGAAAAAAGGCTGAGGAAAGACATACTAAATATCCAGCACTGGTATCAATTAAATGTAGCTAAAGAAGGAAAAGGTCAAGAAAAGGCAGGCAAGAGAACAGCAGATCCTGGCGGTGAGTGAGATTTGGAGAGAGTGCTCATGCTTCCACCAGGAGACTCACATGCACAGCTCCTGCTAAAGGGCACATTTGGACAGGAGTGCATCACCACAAACAGGGATGCTCCTCTGCCTCCACCTTGCACAGCCACATAGGAGCTGCTCCCTTGGATTTCATATGAACCATACCAGAATTTTTTTATCAAATCATCCAGCAGCACTGGCAAAGGCAAGTAAAAAAACATGTGTTTTTCACAGTGCTCCCTTCCCCATCACCACTCACTGGAAAGTGCCACTGGAAAGTGGCACGGGCTTTGTGGATCTCAGCAGCAGATCTTAAACAGAGAGGGGAAGGGTTAGGCACACGGGCCATGTCTGGTCATCCAGCCCTTCCCAGGGGCAGCGAATAACAGGAGCACACAGGTCTTGAGAACAATCTTAGAAAAGCTCCTGCTTATGCACAGTAACTTGTTCCTTTAACAACAGGGACAATACCTGCACTTCTTGTAACAAATCTGGCCCTTGGGACATTTAATGACAGAATTCCAGAAAGCTGGATCACCTGGCTGGGAAGGCATGGGCAATTCAGGGAACACCAGGTCTCACCTGTGATATAAATGGCTTCAAGTAAGCTCTCAGCTCAGGGTGGTGACTGGAATGCTGCTGACATTCCCAGGAGGGATAGAAATAAAAAAGGTATTATGAGAAGGTGAAGAAAGCTTTTGATGCTCAGTTTATTGGGAGGCATAATGTGAAATATGAGAGATTTAGCCAGCATTATCAAGTACTGGAGTAGACTGTCAAGTCCTTTAGAAGAGTGGGGCAGAGCTGTTCAGGACATGTTCTAAAAGGAATCGTCATTGCAGGTCTAAGAGACAGGGAATACTGGGCTACTCCTTCCAGCTTAAACACACACTGACCTTGGCAAAAAAACAAAAAAAGCTACAGGATGAGAAAAGAAACAGGAAGATTTGGAGGGTAGGGTGTGCAGAGGAGGAAGAAGCAGATAGGTTGGCCCAGCCTCAGAAGAGTGAAAAGGACGAGACACACCAAAAAAAACCCCAACCCACCTCCAGGGACAAAGAACAGAAAACATTCTGAATATCTCCCTGAATTCATGCCCTGCATTTTCATGCACAAATCAAGGCTTCAGGAGATCAAAAGAAAGCAAGGCCACTGTTTGACAAGCAAGGACACAATTAAGAGAAGCTGTATTTGGCACCAAATGCCCCTGAGGTGTGCAGAAGCAGGGTCACCCCTCACACCACAGAAACATTTAAGACACAGGACCTCAGATGTTACAATGAAACCCTAAAAGCAATTGCAATTTGGAGTTCCAAGAGGTCCCAGAGACAAGCAAAAAACCTCTAGAGCATACAACCCCAAGGCTGGCCCAGTCTTCCATAGAAACACTCAACAGGGGCAGGGTAAAGTGAATTTTTTCCCTGACAAATGTTCGTTTTGTGCTCATTTCCATGCTCTGTACCACTTGCAGCGTGACAGGGGATATTTTGCCTGCAAAGCTTTCCTTAGGAGGCTAAGGCTCTCATTTGAAAATGAGAGCAACAGAAGTGACAGAAGATGCACTTCTGATGTGGGGAAGGAGCCAGATGCCCAGGTGTGATTAATGCCATGTAATTTTTGGTGTCTAAGCACAGATGAAAGCATAACATAATAAATGGAGTTAGAATTGCTTGCAGTCAAAGGAGAGACAGTTACTTTTACATTGTCATTATTTGATCTTTTTGAGATAGGTACATAAAGATGAGATAAAGCATGCCCTTCCTCTCCCACGGATATAAGGGGAGCCTGGCACTGTGCTAGGCAGATTTTGTTAAAGAGAGAAACTTGCTCCCCACAGCTAGAGAGCTTCTAAAGGCTTCAGTTACCCACATAAATGCAAAACTGACCTGGCAATAAAAAACAGTGAGGACATGAGTGACACAAACCCTGTGCTAAAACCTACATATCTGGGAAGACCCTGTGCTTGCTGCAGGTGCAGAACCACTGCCACCCCAGGGGAAGACCATGGGGCTGCCTTGGGCTTCACTCAAGAGATCAAGACTTTGCTCAAAAGCCCAAGTGCCCTCCTCCCAAGGCCCAGGATGGCCCTAGCAAAAGGACAGCTGTGGAAAGCAAAGGATCACCACCCAACCACCTGTAAACAAAGCCCCATATTCTCAGAACCACCAACAACCCTCAGTGGAAGAGGCAAGAAACAATCAGTTGTCATTTTGTTTACAAGACAAATGTTTGACTATCCCATCACTTAAGGCAGCCTCCGTGCCAAGTAGGAGCAGCCCCTCTGCCCAGCCCAGCCCCATTTTCTCATTTCTCTGTTTTTTGGGTCTGCTAGCCTTGGCCCAGGAAGGTCATGCCTGCCTCTGTAGCTGGGAATTTGCCAGCCATGTACCAACAGCACAGCCTGAAGGGCAATTACAGTGAACACTTGTCTTTTCTCTGTTTGGTTGGCAGCTAAGTGTGGGGTAGGGGAGTTGTGCCACAACCGTGCCCAAGAAGTACTTCACAGAAAAACTAAGACACTCCTAAAAAAAATTATATCCTGTTCTGAAGGGACCCAAAGAGGTTTTTGTTTAACAAGCACCACAAGTGAACAGTGACAACTTAGGAGCCCCTGCCCTCCTCTACATAATGAATGAATTTTGTTGGTTTCCAGGGAGGAATATTTGTGTCTTGATGTTCAGAATGCAATCCTGTTTGGGGAGAGGTGCAGAGCAGCCTTCTCCCCCTGGTGCTTCTGCACTGACGTCTGAGGGAAGCCAGACTGCTCCACCTCTAGCATCTCCTCAGACATAGCCAACAGGAACACAGTTAGCTCCAATTGCAGAAGGCCATTCGTTTTGTATGTGCATGAGCACATGTGCTGAGCATGTGAAAATGGGCTTACAGAGCTGGGAAACAATAATTTCCCTATTTGCATAACTTTTTTTTTCATCTTCTATGTGGATATAAGATCCTGGACAGTGGCCACAAGCAAGAGAAACCAGTCATAATCTGGAGAGCTCCAGTGGTCCATTGGGGTTGAAGGAATATTTTACAGCTAGGCAAAGGGGGTGTGTGCAATCTTGTCTCTCAGGAGGAGAGATACAAACCAGGTTTCTTTGCATAAAGGCATCCATGTGGATTCTCCACAAATGGCATGCATAGGACAATTCTGGCCTTCACTAGTTCTATCAATAAACTTCAGTTTCAGTTTTGTTCCCCAGGGTCTGAGAGTGTAGGACATACCAAAATGTCCCTTGTGCACAGGAGAGGTTCAGGATGAAGCAGAGGGAGCAGTGGAAGAGAAGAGCTGACAGAGGGCTGAGCCTATCTGAGCTCACAATAGCAAATGAATTTTGTTGGAACATATTGTGCGATACCCAAGAGAGAGAAATGGAACTGTTGTGCTCCCTGAAGAGCCTGTGCATGGAAAGATTGGACAAAGAGTTGCACAATGGACCTGAGAATCAGGGGTCCTCACAGCTCCTCTCATGCCAAGTGCTCCAGCATTGTAGACATACCAGCACGATGCTGTAAAAGCACAGCAGTGAGGGCTGCATCCATCCAGAAAAGCAGAGAAACCAGACTGTGATTGAGACTGGCCATTTTGGGACCATGGCAAGTCCCTTTTCAATAAGTTGTCCACTCAACACTAACAGGAACAGACACACTCCAAGACACCAAAAACCTGGATGCACACAGTGAAATGAGGAGCCTGTTACAGCAGTGAAGAGCAAGGGGACAAAAGGACTCTGACAATGGCCAGGCACAGAGGGCAGTGAACATGCCACAAGGGTGTGGCAACCCAGAATCTTCCACCTCTTCCCTTCCTCTTGCGCAAATCTGACAACAACACATCTTCTTCCCTCTGCCCCAAAGGTTGTGAAGTACTATTGTTCTGGCCTTAAAAACATATGGCAAGAATTCCATCTGTGTGGGTCCTGGTCAGACCTTGACATGCTCTGGTAAAAGTTTTACTCTGAAAGTATGGTTTTGTTTTATTTTTCTGTTTTTTGGGAGGGCAATGAAACTGCAAGATGGGAGGAAAGAGTGGAAAAACATGTTCAGCAAGAACAGTACAAGAACTGCATGAGTGTGTCCCAGGAGCACTATGGGAGAAGAAAGCAAAACGTGACACATCATCTATTCCATCAAGATTCAACAGACTGTCCCTCCAGTGCCAGCACTGAACATAAAATCCACTTTTCCTCCAAAAACCAGCCTAATTGATGCACAGGAGTGTGAGCACATTACCATGGGGGAAACACTGTGGGTCTGTGAGTGTACAGGCAGGAAGGTGGTCCTCTGGAAATGGGGGCAAGAGGTGGTGGGCAGTGGGCAGGGATCAGTGTCCTCCAGCAGGGCACTGGAGGGGAGCAGGGGCCAGGGGGGTTGGCACAGGGGCTGTAGAGAGAGGCATCTGCAAGGCACTGCACAGCTCACTGAGCACTCAAGGTTCTGAGTGCTCAACAGCCAAAGCACTTGATGGGAGCTGTTATTTAAACAATCCAGTTGTTAATAAGTGGAACCTTTTAGTCCTAATTGATGAAGAACCACAAGCCTGCAAGCCTCCCAGAGCTCTTCAATTATAGATACTGCCCCTGAACTGCTGGGAATGACTGAGCTGGTTCATGAGCTGCCACAGAGCTGCTCATGTCCATCACTTCATACAGCTCTGACAGTGCCCTGGTTTGTCAGTGCTGCCATGATTCGACCTTCCTTTATATACTCTGCAGAGGCAGATTCACCTACAGCCAGTTGGAGGCTCTGAACTCTGAAGAACAAGGGCTTTTTGTGCAGTTGTTTTTGCACCAATTCTGTACTCTGTCTGCTGCAGGCTTCCACCTTTGTAGCCAAACTACTGTCAAGTGTTTCCAGTTTTTTTCCTGTATCTCCCATAACTTCATTAATCTTCTCCCATGTGTGGAGTGCTGGGCAAGCCCAGAGATGTTTTGTTTCCACACTCAAGCTGAGCCAGGTCAGCATGGCCAGAGCCCAGGTACTTACTGCTTTAGCCTGGCTAAGGAATTTTTTCTCCCTTGATTTTTCTCTCTGCTGCAAGATACCATCACTGTAAACTACCTTCCTGTGTGTAGCCATGAATAAAAAGCATGCAGGCAGGGACCACTGAGAGGTGTGAGTGAAGCCTTCCCACATTGATGAGTCAGCACACAGTTAGGTATGGGAATTCATCTAAGAGGCACCAACATCTCTGAAATCCTCTGGTTCACCATTTGGATAACTTCTGGCTCTGCCAAATTAAACATTCAGAATGGTAAGGCCCTTTCCAACCCAAATCATTCTGTGGTTCTCTGAAAACAGCTAAGGGATAACTACCCTTTGGATGCCAAAAGAAAAAAAAAAAACAAAACAACAAAACAAGATTGCTAGCCTGGATACAGCTGCTGGACTCAAAGGCAGGAAGCTGGAAGAAGGTGAGGGGCAACACAGCAACCAATTGCTTTTCTATACAAATATTTAACATGCCCGAGTCCCTTCCATGGATTTATCCAATTGAGTACACTCCTGTCAAAGAACAAGAGCCTCATGAATCTGTTTTCTAACAGAAACACAGTATCAAAAATTCTTCTGAAGCCCCAAATCCCTGCACCTTCTCAGAGAGTCTACAATGCAAGTAAAGTCTCAAGGGTGGAAATCATCTCATGGATTTAAATCCATGATTTGAACCCTCCTCTTTCTTCATAAGGAATTAAGTTTCCATTCTTTTGGTACTGTTGTGTGCCTTCGCTTTCAGACCTCTCATTTGTAACTCATGAAAAGAAAGATTAGAGGGAAGAGGGAATTCTGAGGTGGTAAAACAGAGTCTGAGCTGCTTCTCCAGAGGCAGC